>CM070111.1:2200000-2202500 GCA_036178185.1 Liparis tanakae | reverse complement strand
TCCGAGCTGTTGGAGTGTGTCCTTAAAACAGCAGAGGGAGTGTGTGTGTGTGCGTGTGCGTGTGCGTGTGTGTGTGTGTGTGTGTGTGTGTGTGTGTGTGTGTGAGATCTGCTTCTTCTCACACTGCAGACCAGTAATAATAAGGAGATAACACGTGTCCTGGAGCGCACATCTTGTAACACTCAGAGTGTGTCCAGTGGAAAGGAGACACACACTCTCTCACACACTCACACACGCACACACACTCACAGACACACACACTCACACACTCACACAAACACACTCACACATACACACACACACAAACTCTCTCTCTCTGTCTCACATTGACATTCTTATTTTTACGACATGAAACTATGACGTTTACTGGGACATTTTTATAAATAAAATAAATACGAA
Source organism: Liparis tanakae (assembly GCA_036178185.1). Classification (NCBI taxonomy): domain Eukaryota; kingdom Metazoa; phylum Chordata; class Actinopteri; order Perciformes; family Liparidae; genus Liparis; species Liparis tanakae. The sequence goes on along the minus strand of CM070111.1, from coordinate 2,202,101 downwards.
TGAAATACATAAAATGGTAAATAAAACAAATTTAAAAAAAGGTACACACCTGCTCTCACGCTCCTGGAAGAGTGGGCGGAGCCTCCTGGCTAGCTTACGTATGATATACTTTACTTTGACTTTTTAAGTCATTATTTAAGGTAGTATGACGTGTTTTATGAAGTATTTCATCACCCATTCTCTTGACTTTTTCTGACATATTTTATTATGATTTATTTGTTAATGTTACTTCAAACAATGCATCATAGGATGACATAATCCTAATATAATTAAAACTGTAAATGTAAAACATAAAAGTTGAAAAAGAAAAGAAGAGAGAAAATGGAGAGAGAGAGAGAGAGAGAGAGAGAGAGAGAGAGAGAGAGAGAGAGAGAGAGAGAGAGAGAGAGAGAGAGAGAGAGAGGAGGAGGTTCTGGGAGGCATTCCCTAATCTTTGAGCGCTCCATCGCTCCTCTAAAGACTGCTGGGAAAACACACACACACACACACAACCACATACACACACACACAACCACATACACACACACACACAACCACATACACACACACACAACCACATACACACACACAAGGAAACCTGGAGCATGCTGAGAATTTGTGTTGCTTTGGATTTGGGTCGCTACCCTCCAGTGAAAACACACACACACACACACACACACACACACACACACACACACACACACACTAAACCTTTGTTCATCACATCCCTCACAGCAGAAACTCCTTCTGTCCGACGGGTCAAAGGTCATGAAGACGAGTTAGGAAGCCAGAGTGAATATATATATATATATATATATATATATATATATATATATATATATATATATATATATAAATAAATATATTACATACAAATATATTACATATAAACATTTATATATATAAATAAATATAAACATAATATATATATATTTCTGTATATATATATACACATTTAAATATATACATCTATATTATTGTTATTGTGTGGTTTGAGAATAAATGAAACCAGCTTCCTCTTACAAATAAAAGCATGAAGATCATAAAATAAAATAAAAGTCGAGACCAAAGATTCTCAACAGTTTTTATTCTTTTATTCCATTTTCGTCTTTTTTTACAAACAATTAGTATATTTTGTTCATTAGTGGTTTTAATACAGTGCTTCTGTCTCAGGACACGGCCTGCAGTGGGAGGACTGGGAACCAGCAGCAGGCCTGCAGTGGGAGGACTGGGAACCAGCAGCAGGCCTGCAGTGGGAGGACTGGGAACCAGCAGAGCAGCTGGGGCGCCTCAGAGTCCGCAGACGTCTTTTATTTGACCTTCAGAACTAAATTCATTTAGTTTATTTAGAATTAACTGGATTTAGTTATTTGAATTGGTTATTTTGAGTCACTCACTTCCAGTTGAATTACTACAAAATAAAAGCATCCCCCCCCCCCCACAGTGTTGCTGCTTAATTGGCAGGAAAGTAACACATAAAATACGTCCAAAGGCACATTTAATATCGCCCCCCCCCAAAAAAAACCTCCACCTAAAAAAGATACATGGCTAAGGATGGAATAACACACACACACACACACACACACACACACACCTCCGCCCGGTAACAAGACTTAATTAACTGACGCCGGAGGTTCCAATCCCTTTTTTTAATTTGTTCCTATTATTGCACCAAAAAAAAAGAAACAACATTAACTTTTCATAATAATAATAATAATAATAATAATAATAATAATAAGCCGTGCTGTCGTGGCACGTGAGGAAGACGTAAACAAAGCGTGTGTGTGTGCTCGTTAGTTCTGTTTCTACACTAATTGGTCTTCTAGGCAAACGGAGGAGCGGTTGCCAGATTTGGGGGCATTATCCCTCCATTTAAGACCCAGTTATTTAAACAGGTAGAGTAAAGAAAATGCTCAAGCACCCCCCCCCCTTCCCTCTCTCTATCTGCCGCCCCCCAAATAAGGTTTTACTGAAAGTGCAGCAATGGGTTGCCATGTTTGGACAACATCCCCCATTTTAAATCCGAGCCCTGACTGTGTTCTCCAGGCGTTAAAAAGACGGTTGCCAGATCTGAGAAGTCGTGACCATTCACGTGGACGCAGTACGTCTAGAGGGAAACAGG
>CM070111.1:2167500-2197500 GCA_036178185.1 Liparis tanakae | reverse complement strand
AGCTAAACTCTCTTCCCTTTTAATCCCGTGCAGCTGTGAGGTCACAGAGGTCATGGCCGTGACCCCAGGTGACCTCCTTCAGGTGACCCCCCCCCCCACAACAAAAAAGAAAACAACAACAGGAAGCGTCCGTAATGTTTTCTATTAGTCATCAAAGTGTTTCCTCTCCGGCTTCAGGACAAGATGAACGACTGATCTGGACTTCCTCTTCTTTTCCTCCCTTTGCTTCTGCATTCACCTCCCTCTCCCTCTCTCTCCCTCTCTCTCTCTCTCTCTCTCTCTCTCTCCTTTGTCCCCGACTTCACCCTCGCACATGAACAAACAAACAAACAAACAGACTCTAAAAAAGAAAAGCGTCAACAGTACGAATAAAAAGGCGTTAAATAAAGGGCAAGAAATATAAATGAGGGATGGAGGTTAACTATGTTGAGAGAGGAGGAGGAGGAAGAGGAGGAGGAGGAGGAGGAGGAAGAAGAGAAACAGCCGTGTTTACACAAACAAAAATCCTTATTACTTTATGACTTTCTTGTGAAGAAGAGGAGTTGAAAAAAAAGGAGAGGAAGAGGAGAGAAGTTAAAGGAGGTGAGGGATGGACAGAGGAAAGGGAACCAGGTAGAAGAGGTGAAAAGTGATGGATGAGGGAGAGAGAGAGGGAGAGGAAAGAGGAGACGAAATGGACAGAAGGAAAGGAAGAATGTAGAAGAGGTGAAAAGTGATGGATGAGAGAAGAGAGGGAGAGGAAAGAGAGGAAGAGGAGTTGGTAAAAGAAAGGAAGTAGGTAGAAGAGGTGAAAAGTGATGGATGAGAGAAAGGAGGGAGAGGAAAGAGGAGAGGAGGTGATAAGAGGAGAGGAAATGGACAGAAGGAAAGAAAGAATGTAGAAGAGGTGAAAAGTGATGGATGAGAGAAAAGAGGGAGAGGAAAGAGGAGAGTAGATAGACAGGAGAGGAAGAAGAGGTGAAAATTGATGGATGAGAGAAGAAATAGAGAGAGAAAGAAAGGAAAGAGGAGGTGATAAGAGGAGAGGAAATGGACAGAAGGAAAGAAAGAATGTAGAAGAGAATAAGAATAAGAATAAGAAAAATAAGAAGAAGATGAGAAGAGGATGAGAAGAAGAGAAGAGGATGAGAAGAAGAGAAGAGGAGTTCTGGGTGAACTTGAGGTCAGAAGGTAAGTTTGGCTGCAGAAGAAGAAGAACGACAAGAAGGGAGGAGGAGGAGGAGGAGGAGGAGGAGGAGGAGAGACGGATAAGACTGATGAAAAAAAAGAGAAGAAGGGAGAGCGTGGGCTTTCAAAAAAAAAGAAGAGCCGCACGCGAGTCAGCACACACACACACACAGAGACACACACACACACACACACACACACACACACACACACAGAGACACACACACACACACACACACAGAGACACACACACACACACACAGAGATCGGCAGGTCTCTCTCTCTCTCTCTCTCTCTCTCTCTCTCTCTCTCTCTTCACCTCCCGCTGAACTTTTCTCTCCGTCTCGTTCCCCCTCACCTCGCCATGACCTCCACACACACACACACACACACACACACACACACACACACACACACACACACACACACACACACACACACACACACACACACACACACACACACACACACACACACACTGTTTGTTTTCTCATTTCTCCTCCCCTAATGGGGTAAACTCTCTCTCTTTCTCTCTTCTCACATCCCCCTATTCTTCTCTCTCCCTTCCTGACATTCAATCAACAACTCCTTTAATTCTCTTTTCTTCTCATCCTTTCCATTTCTCCATCCTCTCTCTTCTCCAAGTAAATTTCACTCCTTCCTTCCACTCTTCATCCCTCCTTTCTCTCTTTGTAACTCCTATCCTCCTCCCTTCTCCTCTCCAATTCAACGGTACTCCTCGTTTCCATCATTTTTTCCTTCCCCTCTTTCTCTCCATCTGAACTCCTATCCTCCTCCCTTCCTTCTACTCTCCAAGTCAACATCACTTCTTCCTATTCCTCCTCTAATCCTCCTCTCTTTCTCCTCTCTTCCAGCCTTCATCCCTTCTTTCTCTCCCTCTGAAATCCTCTCCTTCTCTCTTCCATCCCTCTCCCTCTGAACTATCCTCCTCCCCTCCTCCTCCTCCTCCTCCTCTCCACGTCACTCCTCCACGTTTCAATCACTTCTTTCCCTCCTCCTCCTCCATCATCGTCTGAACTCCACTCGTCCTCCTTTCTTTATCCTCTCCAAGTCAACGTTACTCCTCGTTTCCTCCTCCTCCTCCTGATCAAAGGGCTTCTGACTGCCACACACACACACACACACACACACACACACACACACACACACACACACACACACACACACACACACACACACACACCCTTTGGAGGTCAAAGGTCACGGCCGCTCTGACACCTGTCGATCACTTCTTGTCCTCCACCTCTCATCTGTCGTCTCCTTTCCTCTTTCCTCTTTCCTCCTCGCTTGACACAATCCACACGTCTCGTGTTTCTCTTCTCGGGGTCAAGAGGTCACGTGTTGCCGCGAGTCTGTCAAAGTCAAAGTGCTCCTAGAGGTCAAAGGTCAACATGAGAGAGGAACACACACGACTGTTGTCGCTCAACCGTCTCTCTCTCTCCTGCCCCCTCTTTTTCTCTCTCCCTTTCTCTCTATCCCTTCAACCCTCGTCTCTCTCCCTCTCCCCCTCTCCCCATCATTGTCTCACTTGCTTCATCTCTCCCCTCTCTCCTTTCCTCCCTCACTTTCCCTCTTTCCCCATCTTTGTCTCATTTACTTCATCTTTCTTTCCCTCCCTCTCTCCCATCTCTATTTATCTCTCTCCCTCGCTCTCTCCCTCCCCTCTCCCCTCTTTGCCTCTCCCTCCCTCTGTCCCATCTTTCTCTCTCTCCCTCTTTCAACCCATCTTTGTCTCATTTACTTCATCTTTCATTCTCTCTCTCCTTCCCATCTCTATTTATCTCTCTCCCTCGCTCTCTCTCTCCCTCCCTCCCTCCCTCTCTATTCATCTCTCTCTCTCTCCCTCTCTCCTCTCTCCCTCCCCTCTCTATTCATCTCTCTCTCTCTCTCTCTCTCTCTCTCTCTCTCTCTTAGCAGTGACAGAAAAGTTGTGCGACCCCTTAAAAAAGTGACAGGGCTGAAATGGAAAAAGAGAGAGAGAGAGAAGAGAAGAGAAGAGAAGAGAGCGCTGCTGGTTCAACCAGGGGTCTCCGCTGTCAATTAGACACTGCACAGATGGAGAGAGGGCGAGCGAGAGGCATAGATGGACAGATAGGAGAGAGAGAGAGAGAGAGAGAGAGAACCAAAAGAATGATTGGGTAAATATTACAGTGCAGGAGGAGAAAAGGGAAAGGAGGTCAGGCGGAGGGTAACTAGACGTTACGGAGGAGGAAGAAGGAGTGAGACGATAAAGGAGTGCAGGCTGAAGTCAGAGGGCCTGTGGGAGCAGCTGATAGAGACAGAAGACACACACACACACACACACACACACACACACACACACACACACACACACACACACACACACACACACACACACACACACACACACACACAGCTCCATTTAGATCTTATACGTGGTAAAAAAAAGGTCAATTTGGCCTTGCTTTGGGGAGCAGCCTGTGTGTGTTGGGGTCAGGTTGGGGTCAGGTTGAGGTCAGGTTGAGGTCAGGTTGGGGTCACGTGGTTACGACCCCGTTAGAGATCTAATTTCACTCTTTAGAGAGGAAAATAACATTAAAATCACTTTATTTTGGGGCATTAAATAATGTTTTTATGAGAGCTTTATGGGCAAGTTATAATCATCAATAAAGGAATTAAAGGGACAGTTCACCCCCAAAATCATAGTATACATCTATATAAATGGAAATACATGTATATATACAAATATATATATATATATATATATATATATATATATGTATATATATATGTGTGTGTTTGTATTTATAAATATTTATATAAATATTTCTGAATATATATATTTGTATATATATATAAATACAAATATATATAAATACAAATATATATATATATACATAAATATAAAAATATATACGTCTCTTTCCAGAAGTCATGACCCAGAACAATCCACAGTGTTGCGCAACAACACTACAGGGAGGATTTAAGGTGAACTGTCCCTTTAAATCCCCCCCGACCCCTTTAAAAGGTTGTTTTAAACATCTGTGACCCGAAAAATGCTGTTTTAATTATTAATTTAATTTTGAAATCTAAAGCGCAGACGCAGAAAACCGTTAGTCTCCGTTTCACATCGCTGCTGCTCGACAAGCGCACAACAGGAAGCAGTCGAAAGGCGAAAGCTCCCGACTTTTTGGTTTGACCATGGAATGACCGCACACACACAAACACACACACAGGCACACAAACACACACACACACACAGGAAGGGGTGTAGATGTGGGTCGTATCGGGGAGACCGAGAGGTCAAGACTGATAACGCAGAACAATGACCCGACCCGGTCAGCGCACGGTCAGCGCGCGCGTGTGTGTGTGTGTGTGTTTGTATCTATGATTACAAGTGTCAAACATATTTACTTATGCGTGTGTGTGTGTGTGTGTGTGTCTGTATCTATGATTACAAGTGTCAAACATATTTACTTATGTGTGTGTGTGTGTGTGTGTGTGTCAGAACCACCTTGACCTCCGGCCCCTCCCCCCCCCCAAATTCGGAAGTGGGGAAAACCTCCGCGTTCCCACAGCGTCCGCTCGGGTCGCCGAAGAGCTCTGTTGCCGTGACCACTGCGTGACCCGTCGTCACGGCGATAAGGACCGGGCCACAGACAGGACAGGAAGTTGAGCCGGGGGCCGACACACACACACACACACACACACACACACACACACACACACACACACACACACACACACACACACACACACACACACACACACACACACACACACACACACACACACACACACACACACACACACACACACACACACACACACACACACACACACACAATAATAGCTTGTACTCATAAATCCCTTTTTTTTGCAGCGTTATCTCGAGTGCAGCAGGATCCCCGACCGCTTCATTCCACCACACGCTGTGTGTGTGTGTGTGTGTGTGTGTATGTGTGCATGTGTGTAGCAGAGACAGGTGTGTATGCGGGGGCTGTGTAGGTAGCCGGCAAACAGCATTTGTGGAAGAATGTGCTTGTGAGAGATCAGATAAGCGTGTGTGTGTGTGTGTGTGTGTGTGTGTGTGTGTGTGTGTGTGTGTGTGTGTGTGTGTGTGTGCCGGGGGGCACCGGCACTTATCCCGCTGACCTCGCGCTGCACCCGTCCGCCGCGTGTTCGACAAGAGACATCAGCCTCCACGCCGCCCGGTAATCACACTGGGGGGGGGGGGGGGGGGAGGGAGGAGAGGGAGGAGGAGGAGAGGGAGGAGGAGGAGGGTACCATTTATAAACGTTACTGGAAATGAGAGTTCAGTGACAAGGCAACCTTTACTCCACCGTCGTCAGTGTGTGTGTGTTCCTTTAGCAAGTGTGTGTGTGTGTGTGTTCCTTTAGCAAGTGTGTGTGTGTGTGTGTTCCTTTAGCAAGTGTGTGTGTGTGTGTGTGTTCCTTTAGCAAGTGTGTGTGTGTGTGTGTGTGTTCCTTTAGCAAGTGTGTGTGTGTGTGTGTTCCTTTAGCAAGTGTGTGTGTGTGTGTGTGTTCCTTTAGCAAGTGTGTGTGTGTGTGTGTGTGTGTTCCTTTAGCAAGTGTGTGTGTGTGTGTGTTCCTTTAGCAAGTGTGTGTGTGTGTGTGTTCCTTTAGCAAGTGTGTGTGTGTGTGTTCCTTTAGCAAGTGTGTGTGTGTGTGTGTGTTCCTTTAGCAAGTGTGTGTGTGTGTGTTCCTTTAGCGAGTGTGTGTGTGTGTGTGTGTGTTCCTTTAGCGAGTGTGTGTGTGTGTGTTCCTTTAGCGAGTGTGTGTGTGTTCCTTCAGCGAGTGTGTGTGTGTATGTTCCTTTAGCGAGTGTGTGTGTGTGTGTTCCTTTAGCGAGTGTGTGTGTGTGTGTTCCTTTAGCGAGTGTGTGTGTTCCTTTAACCAGTGTGTATGTGTGTGTTCCTTCAGCGAGTGTGTGTGTGTGTTCCTTTAGCGAGTGTGTGTGTTCCTTTAACCAGTGTGTATGTGTGTGTTCCTTCAGCGAGTGTGTGTGTGTGTTCCTTTAGCGAATGTGTGTGTGTGTGTTGCTTCAGCGAGTGTGTGTGTGTACTCAGCTCGCATTCTGCTGCAGCAACACAACAGTACACACACACACACACACACACACACACGTGAAGAAGCGACTGAGAGGAGAAGACGTTCTCTCTCTTCTTCCAGATGTTCTTCCGTTTCTCTCGTTCTAGAAGCTTCATGACACACAGAGAGGTCATCCGGTTCCATCAATCCTCTCTCTCTCTCTCTCTCTCCTCCTCTCTCTCTCCCTCCCTCTCTCTCCCAATAGATCGGCGGGCGAGCATTTAGCCGCTCGTCCTCCCTCGCCCTCTTTCACCCCTCCGTCCACTCTGCTATTCATCCCCCCCTCCTGTGAGCGGTCAGACGGATGAAGGGAAGTGTCAGCCTCCCGAGGAGAGAGAGAGAGAGGGAGAGGGAGAGAGACATGGGAGGAGAGAGAGCGACCACCCTGTACGAGCGTATCACTTTCACCTGACTGCACTCTTTCACTCTTCATCCTTCGCTTTTTGCTCCTGTCAACATGTTCACGCATTCATGTCTCGCTTTCTCTCTCGGGAGCTCAGAATCTGTCTGGAACGCTCCCTCCTCCTCCTCCTCCTCCTCCTCATCCTCCCTCCATTCCGGTCTTTTCCCCTCTCTCTCTCTTCATTCCGGTCCTTTCCTTCATCTCTCCCTCCCTCCCTCCCTCGTGTCTCTCTCTCTTTCTTCCATCATCTTCCTTTACATTCATTCCGGTCTCTCTCTCTCTCTCTCTCTCTCTCTCTCTCTCTCTCTCTCTCTCTCTCTCTCTCTCTCTCTCTCTCTCTCTCTCTCTCTCTCTCTCTCTCTCTCTCTCTCTCTCTCTCTCTCTCTCTCTCTCTCTCTCTCTCTCTCTCTCTCTCTCTCTTATCTTCCTTTAGATTAATTCCGGTCTTTTCCATCAACCTCTCTTTCTTTCTCTCCTCCACTACTATCTCTCTCTTCTCCTCTCAGCCTGGAGAGGAGGTGAAGAGGTCAAAGGTCAGCCTGCCGCCTCCTCCTCCTCCTCCTCCTCCTCCTCCTCCTCACCTCTGTCTGCCCTCCTTCTCACCTCCTCCACCAGGCATCACTCCTTTCCTCCCCATGTGTTCGCTTCCTAACCTCCTCCCCCCTAAGTAACTTTTACTCTTTGTATACAATTAATAGATGAAAGACTTATATCAAAATATAATATATATATATATATATATATATATATATATATATATATATATATATATAATATATATATATATATATCGTCATGTTTACTTTTCCTAAAATAGAAGCGCTCGTTTTCCTGGTCTCACACGTTCTCCTCCCGTCTCTCCCTCGTCAGTCTGGGTGAGCAGGAGGTGAGATGGAGGTCTCCTCCCCCACTGGGCCCCATCTCATCCCTTAGACCGTCTCACACACACACACACACACACACACACACACATACACACACACACACACACACACACACAGGATGAGGGGAGCGGTTGTCATGCTGGGGCATGTTGCTTTTGGAGAGGCAGAGGGAAGCCTCAGGAGGTGTGTGTGTGTGTGTGTGTGTGTGTGTGTGTGTGTGTGTGTGTGTTGAATCAAATGTGTTAGAACAGGAAGATAAAATAAAAGATGAAATATGGAGAAAAATGAAGAGAATGTATAGAAGACAATAAGGAGAGGAGATGATAGGACAGGAGGAGAAGAGAAGAGGAGATGAGAGGAGGAGAGGAAATAGGAGAGAAGAGAAGGAGATGAGAAAAGGAGGAGAGGAGGATGCCATGGAGAAGGAAGATGAAAAGAGGAGAACTAAAGAAGAGAAAAGAGGGGAGGAGCTAAAGAAATTGAGAGGAGACACTTGAGAGAAACGGGGGAGATGAATAGGAAAGGAAGCAAGAGAGGAAGATAGGAATGTGAAAGAGGAGAACACGTCATAAGAGAGGAGAGGGTTCTTTAGTGGTGTAAATAGATTACGAGTTGATATGAGGAAGCAAAAAGAGGAGAGGAGACAAGAAAAATATTCTAGAGGAAAAGGAAAGGAAACAAGAGCGGAAGGGAAGATGAAGAGCACAGAGGTGGTGAGAGGAAGAGGGAGAATTAAAAAGAAAGAGGAAAAGGTGAATAAAAAGTTGAATAAGAAGGAGACGCTGAGAAAATAAAAGACGTAAGAAGGAGACGAGGAGGGAGGAGACGAGGAGGGAGGAGACGGGAGACTTGATGAATGATTGGAATCTGACCGTCTGTGGTGAACCAAAGGAATGAACCGGGGGACCAATCAATGACCACACACACACACACACACACACACACACACACACACACACACACACACACACACACACACACACACACACACACACACACACACACACACACACACACACACACACACACACACACACACACGGTGGAAGAATGCATGAGCGAGTGGAGAAGGGGATGAGTGGAGTTTTACTGTTGCAAGCGGTTTTCTGGGGGGACGCCACACCGCAACAAACACACACAAACAAACACACACACACACACACACACACACACACAAAGACACACACATAGGCCAGCCAGAGGTTTTGAACCACAGACTTCTGGATGTTCTAAATATAGGAGGAGGATTGATAGGATCTGTGGAAAAGGGCCGCCTGGGGAGTGTGTTTAACACACACACACACACACACTCACACACTCACACACTCACACACTCACACACTCACACACTCACACACTCACACACTCACACACTCACACACTCAGCCTCCTACGCTCCACAAAGTATTTACGATGGTGAATCACTTTGAAATAGTTGGACATGAATCTGAGTCCGGACCCCCGGTCCACGAGGACCCGGTCCAGGTCCACCGAGACCTGGTCCGGGTCTACTAGAGACCCGGACCAGGTCTCGGGGAGACCCCCTTCCAGAGCCCCCGTCCCCAGTCCGAGGCCCAGTTAGAATATTAACCCGTCGAGTTCTGCATCGTTTCCAGAGACTCGGGTGTTTCTCTTTGAAGCGCCACCGTGTCATCTGGTGACCGGCGGCGGCGGTTTAGGCGTCCCCCTAAAAGCCTGATAAGCCTTTTAAAAACACATATATATATATATATATATATATATATATATATATATATATATATATATATATATATATATATATATATATTATGGGTAATATGATTCAGGGTATGGAGCACGTGTTGAGCTCTAAGCAGCTCAACCCAACTCAAAGTAAATTATAGATGAGGCCAAAGATTATTAAATATATCAGTATAATATTTTTTCACCGCCATTTGATTTAATTAAAACAAATATATCTTTTTTGGGGAAAAAAAAAAAGACATTTTAAGATGTTTTTCTGAGCTCTTGGAAATGTTATTGTTTCAAATAAGTTAAATAATTAGTTTAAATGATTTGAATAAGTTAAATAATTGGTTTAAATTACTAGAATAACTTAGATAATTGGTTTAGATTACTAGAGTAACTAAAATAATTGGTTTAAACTACAAAAATAACTTCAATAATTAGTTTATTATTATTATTATATTAAAATCGGAGGAAATGGATTCAGAGTTTTGACTTGACCCCAAAGACGTTAATCAATATAAAACGCTCAGACACAAACTATGTAATCACCTCAGTGTGTGTGCTTCGTGTGTGTCCATCCCAGTATCTAAGTGTGTGTGTGTGTGTGTGTGTGTGTGTGTGTGTCCTTAGGGAACTCCCGTCTCGACGCTGTCCCAGGACCCCGGAACCTTCCAGAACACCGGGACCCGACCGCAAAACAAACGGCCCCGTCAACGTGATTTATCGGCCATTCACCGGCAGGTCACACACACACACACACACACACACACACACACACACACACACACACACACACACACACACACACACACACACACACACACACACACACACACACACACACACACACACACACACACACACACACACACACTAAAGCATCAATGAGCTCATATATGAAAGAAGGTCGGACGTGAAAGAAGAAAAAATTCACCTGAAAGAATGTGGACACAAAAAAGATGCGCTCGGGCAGATGTGCACACAGAGGAGGGAGGAGGCGAGGAGGGAGGAGGGAAGGAGGGAAGGAGGGAGGGAGGAGGGGAGCGCTTCTTTTGATATGAAAAAAACAATGGATGAGGAGTCCGAAAAGAAAGAGAGAAAGAAAAGGAGCGAAGTCGCTGAATAACTCCCCGAAAGGAGACGGAGCGACGGAGTCAACCGATGCTGATCAGCAAAAGAAAGAGGGAGGAGGAGAGGATGGAGAAGAGGAGGAGGAGGAAGAGGAGGATGGAGCGAGCGGTGGGAGCAGAGAGGAGGGATGGGCGACGAGGGGGAGTTGAAGTAAACATCGATGCGGGATGAATACAATTTTTCCCTTTTCTCCTTCTCCTCCTCCCCGTCTTCCCCCCTTTCCTTCTCCTCCTCCTCCGAGCGAGAGAACAAGAGGCACTACATCATCCCGACAGGCGGAGAAAGAGAAGAGAGGGGGAGAGAAAGAGGGATTGTGACGGAGGGATAAAGGGCTATCCGTCTCTGTCTGTCACCTCATTCATCGTCCGCTGCTCCGTCCTGCCGGCCCATCCGTCATCCGCCCGTCTCACACACACACACACACACACACACACACACACACAACAACACACACCACGACAAACACACACACGCATCAAAGACGAGCAACTTCGACTCGCTCTCCGCCCTGTTTTCACACATTGACTTGCGATGACACACACACACACACACAACGCTCAGTTACACACACAAACACACACACTTTCACGGCAACAATGACACACACACACACACACACACACACACACACACACACAGAAGGCCACACAAACTGTTCGCTCGGGCTCTCCGCCCTGCTTCACACATTCAGCGACGATGACAGACACACTAAAACGCCGGAGAGAGAACACACACTCGAAAACACGCGCCTGCCAAACTCACACACACACACACACACACACACACACACACACACACACACACACACACACACGCTCCGCCCAACATCCTGAACAGCGGAGACGTCCCGTTCTGCTGGTTCTGCTGGTTTTTTCCCAGGACCCCGAAACAAGACGCCGGGGACCGCTTCCTGCTCCCGGAGGTTTCTCAACATCAGGTCGGGGGACCCGGCTCGGCCCGACGGCTCGGAAACGGTCAAAAAATGTGTAAAAAATGTTGCACCTGTCCTAGGATGCGGGGCGATAATAAATGAATGAAAGCCGACAGCAAAGCAGAGACTGGACCTCGGGGGAAGGAGGACGGATTGAGCTTATAGGCCCGTGTGTTTAGTGGGCGGAGCCTATGAGCAGGTAGCCGGCGTCAGGCGTCCTCCCAAAAGTGTTCAATCGTCATTTTGAAATACAAACTTATCTACCCCGGAAATAAGTCGCTACACAAGCAAACTGCTGCTGTTTAAAGACACTGGAGCACCTGCTTCCCGAGAGGTGACCTCCACAGGTAAAGGTCACTAAAGGTCACCGGAACCAACATCACCATGCGAAGAGGGTCTCTAAGGGAGAAGATGAAGGCCGATCTCACCTCACCGATGAGGGACGGGGTCCCTCGAGATAGAGATATATATATTTATTTATTCATAACTAAATATGTATATACTCATAAATAAATATAAAAAATATACATATAGATGTACATATATTTAAATATACATTTAAATATTTATATATATTTAAATATGTATACATGTATATAGATATATTTAAATATGTATATATATATATATTTATATATATATATATCGATATATGCGTATGAATATATATATATATATATAAGAAATATATTTGAAAAATAGTAATAAAAATAAATTAAAAAAACATATATATATATATAAATGTACATATATTTAAATATATATACATATATTTATATATACATGTATATATAAATATATATACATATATTTATATATACATGAATATATATTTAAATATATATCAATATATATATATTTAAGAAATATATTTGAAAAATTATGAAGTAATAAAAAAGTCCCAAAACAAAAGGATGAGATGTTGTGGAATAACAAAACAAAGAAGAAGAGCGTAAACAAAAACAAAAAAAGGAGGAAGAAGAGGAGGGGTGTGAGTGAGTGTGTGTGTGTGTGTGTGTGTGTGAGGAAGGATGGGGGGAAGGATGAAAAGGACAAGGGGGAGGAGGAGGAGGTAGAAAATAAAAAGATAGCGGAGAGAGAGAAAAAACGGAGAAGGAGAAAGAGAAGGAGAGAGAGGACCACGGGAGACAAAGACCTACTTGTCTCAAGTCACTGAAGGCCAGAAGCAACGTGTCACCCTGGAAGCCTGCGACCGGGCCGGCTCTGGCAAAACCTGTGGGAAAATACAAACCCGCCCCCCCACCCCCGGAGAGAGGGAGGAGGAGAGGAGGAGGAGGGGGGGGGGGGGGAGAAAAAAAGAGGGTGAAAAACGGAATAATAAAAGACCTGGTCGGATTCGCTATGCGTCGGATAGATTGGCAGACAAATGACAGCCTGGGGGGGGGGTTAGAGTCATGTCGCTGGGTCTTGTTGAAAGGGAGAAAGAGAGTGTGTGTGTGTGTGTGTGTGTGTGTGTGTGTGTGTGTGTGTGTGTGTGTGTGTGTGTGTGTGTGTGTGTGTGAAAGCTTTTGCAGTGTTTGTGTTGAATGTGTGTGTGGAGATCTTCGAGCATTTGTCTTGCTGAAAGTGTGTGTGTGTGAGGCGGTGTGTGTATCTGAGTGTGTGTGACAGTTCATAGGCTTGTTGAATGTGTGTGAGTGTGTGTGTGTGTGTGTGTTGTTTGTACAGGGCTTCGTCTGCATGTTTGAGAACAGTTGAGGACTGTTGGATTTTGAACCCAGGGTGACGCGCCTGTGTGTGTGTGTGTGTGTGTGTGTGTGTGTGTGTGTGTGTGTGTGTGTGTGTGTGTGTGTGTAGGGGTCGTACGGAGTGTGAGCTGGGGTCTTGGCGTCAGTTGGCCCACGTAAACAAGCCGACTGGTATTCTGAGCGAGGGAACGAGAGAAAAGAGGAGGGCAGCGGAAAGAGAGAAAGAGAGAGTGAGAGAGAGAGAGAGAGAGAGAGAGAGAGAGCCTGTAGCTAATCTCTTTCACCTCGGGACACACACACACCACAGCACTGATTACACGCCTGCCATCTTCAGTGACCCCCGACAACACACACACACACACACACACACACACACACACACACACACACACACACACACACACACACACACACACACACACACACACACACTCTGCTGAAACTCCTTTCATCTCGTCCTCCAACAGAACCTCTATGTCACCTGCTGACTCTCCTCCTTCACTCTTTTCTCCCTCCATCTTCCCTTTTTCTCCATCCTTTCCTCAATCCTGCTCCTCTTCTTCTCACTCTTCCTCCTCCTCTCCCTCTTCTTCTTCTTCTTCTCCTCCTCCATCATATCCATTTCATCTGCACCTCCTTTTCTTTTCATCCTTCTACGATCCTGACATTCCTCTCTTTCTTTAATCTCTAATTCCTCCCCCCTTTTCTCCCCCTCACTTCCTCCTCCTTTCAGCCTCCTTTAATCCCTCCTCTCATCCATGTTGCTCCCTTCTCCTCTGCCCTCGCTTCCTTCTGTCCTCTCCTTGGTGCTTTTCTCCTCTTTCATTTAATCTCCTTTGCTCCACCTCTTTCATCCCAATCGACTCCATCCTTCCACATTATCCTTTTTTATCCCCCTTTCATGAATCTCCTCCTCCTTCACTCTTTTCTCTCTCCTCCTTCACTCTTTTCTCTCTCCTCCTTCACTCTTTTCTCAGTCGCTCAAATCTTTTTGCTTCTCTTCCATTTCACCCCGTCCCCTCTACTGTACCCTCGTCTCACTCCATCCTCCCCTCCGTGACCTCCTACCCCCCCCCCCTCCCTCGCAGATCACACACACACACACACACACACACACACACAGATCATGTAAAAACTGAGGGAGGAAACGAGAAGAAAAGAGAAGAAAAAGTGACAAGACGTTCAGAGAAGATCCCCCTCCCCCTCCCCCTCTCCCTCCTCCTCCCCCTCCTCCCATCTGTAACCAGTTGATCCAGAGCGCCCCCTGCACTTTATTGTGAAAACTGCACACTGACGCTGAGGTGTGCAGTTCAGGCTCTTTTTGACTACTTTCAGTGTGTGTGTGTGTGTGTGTGTGTGTGTGTGTGTGTGTGTGTGTGTATAAAGAAAAGCGATCAGGATGGATCAAAATGTGGGAGGAAACTAGACAGAAAAGGGAGAATTAAAGAAGTAAAGAAGGACGGATTGAAGGACAGAAGGAGGAAGGAGAGAAGGAAACATGGAAAGGAAGGAAAGAAGGGAGGAGGGGGCGGCTAACACTAACCGCTAGCGGGATTGAAAAACACGTTCTTTAAATGACCCTTGAATCTACCGTGTATACAGAAGAAGAAAAAAAACGTCATTAAAGGTAGAGCGTTCCCCTTTCCGACGGGCCCTGAACGCACCACGAGGGCCGAACTCCTCAGGCAGAAAAAGAAACGAAGCTTGAAATGTGATTTTAAAATAAATAAATAAACCCAATTGAACGCTTTTCGATCCCGCTGGCGGTTTGTTTGGGGGGTTGATGGACAAATGTGACGATGAAAAAAAATAAACAACAACAACAACAACAACAACAACAACAACATCTCACCCTCGCACTCCTTGACGTCGGCGTTGAGCTGGTGCAGAGCGCCCAACGAGACCTGCCTGACCTCGGGGTCGAGCAGGAGCTGCGTCAGGCAGGTGGAGATGTGTTTACAGGCCGACATGCAGGCCGTCTGGGCCACTTTACCCTGGGGGGGGGGGGGGGGAGAGGGGGGGAGGGGGGGTTAAGGACTTCTTCTTCTCTTCATTATAAACCACTTCCTGTTCACATCCGTGTACTTTATCTTCACAGAAACCTTGAACTCCACAAACACTGAAGGAAAGTGACAACCGAGCACGCACGCTGGTAATCAGAGTTCACACACACACACACACACACACACACACACACACACACACACACACACACACAGTTAATCAAGTGCGCTGCGTTCAGGTGCAGTCAGGATGATGAAGTAGCATAATAGGAATAAAAGCGGCGGATGAGGAAGTGCATGACAACGCATTAATACAGAAAGAAAAACATGTGTTTGTGTGGGCTTGATTGAGTGTGTGTGTGTGTGTGTGTGTGTGTGTGTGTGTCTGTCCAGCAGAAGGCCTTGACCTCGGCGTCTGCATTCCAACAGAGTGACGCGAGCAGATGAAAATGAGGTAAAATCTTGTGAGAGTTCAACCGGAGGTGTGTGTGTGTGTGTGGGGGGGGAGTGGCAGATGGAGAGATGGAGGGGGAATGAGAAAGAGGGGGAGAAAGCGAGAGGGGGATGAGAGGGGGGGGGGGGGGAGAGGGCGTCCGGTCGTTAGTATAATTGTGTTTTGTGCTTCAGGTGTCGGTTTGAATCCCTTTGAAGCGTTTAGTTCATATTAATATGATAATATAATAATATAATAACAAAGCAAACAAAGACATTATTATTCCTGTGAATCGTTTTCTGAGAAACCGTCGAAAACGTTTCCCGGAAATCACTAAAGTAACGAAGTAAAGATGAAGTAACGATCGTGTTTTCAGTGACGCTTTAATAAAATAATAAGTCATAAAAATGAAGATCAACAGCAGAAAGATGGTAGAGCGGCTCAAGAGGCAGCGCCTCACAGGGAAATCCACACACACACACACACACACACACACACACACACACACACACACACACACACACACACACACGGGTCAATTATCAGAGGGTGAGATTGAGTGTTAAATAGGCTAATTCTATTTACCTGCTGACACACACACACACACACACACACACACACACACACACACACATACATATACAGACACACACATACCTACCTACAGACACTCATACAGACACAGAAAAGCACAAACATACACACACACAAGCAGAAAAACAGACACACACACACACACACACACGCACACACACACACGGTGTCTCGGAGTTCAAGACGGCGGACTGGGAACCATTAGCCCGAGGCCACAAAGGAGGGAGGAAGAGGAGTGAACATGGGAGGAAGGAAAGGAAAAGGAGAAATACAAGAGATGGAAAAAAGAGAGGGAAGGTGAGAAAATGAGAAGAAAAGAGAACTTTGTTGAGGAAAGGAAGGAAGGGAAAGTAAAAAAAAAGGAAAGCAATGTAGAAGAGAAGGAAGGTAAGGAAAGGAAATTAATTGAAAGGAAAGGTGTAAAAAGGAAAGCAGTGAAAGGGGAAGGAGATGAATGGAAAGATAAACCAAGGCTAGGTGAGGAAAGGGGAGGACAGGTGAGGAAAGGAAAGAAAGGAAAGAGCGAGGAGGTGAGAAAAGCAGAGGAAAATAAAGGGAATGATTAGCGAGGAAAGGAAGTAAAATTAAAAAGGAAAAGATAAGATGTGAAAACAGCGGAAAGAAAAGAGATAGAACAGAGAAGAGAGGCGAGGTGAGGAATGGAAAGGGAGAGAGGAGATAGGTGAGGAAAGGAAAGAGAAGAGGAAAGGAAAGAGTGTTTGAGAGGTGAAGGAAAAAGGGGGAATTAAAAAAATTGAATGACAGGAAAAGGAGGAGCGAGGAAAGTAGAAAAAAGAATATAAAGAAAGTAGAATACAGAACGGGCAGAAACATTAGGGAAAGGAAAGGAGGTGAAGATGAGTAGAAAAGGAGAAAGAGAAAGAAAAGAAAGAGGGATGCGGTCTCTCCCGTTTTAAAACACGCTGTATTTTCAGAGTAAATTAATCCGCCTGCGTGTGGTCGACCTCGCCGCAGCGGGACGTCCCGACCAATCAGACGCCGCCATCGATGATGATGCCTTATTTACAAATGCAAATAACAGACCCCTCCTCCCCCACACGCACACACACACACACACACACACACACACACACACACACACACACACACACACATTGTTTCTGGGGTGAATCCACTGATTCACGACTCCTGGAAGGGATTGGACACGGCGTGTAATGAGCTCCCGGTTCCTCCAGGAACCCGTCAGTCAACAGGAACGGTGAGGCGGGGTGCAGCCAAGAGTCAAGGCTCATGGCAACAATAAATATATATATATATATATATATATATATATATATATATATATATATATATATATATACGACATCGCGGAGCTCAATCATCTTCTGAGTGAACCTGAAGACTTTCACGGGTCCGAAAGATGTGAATCTACTTAAATTCACACGGTTCACCTCCAAATCACCTTAAAAAAAGAGGGGGATGGAGAGAGGGGGGGGGAGAGAAAGAGAGGGGGGGGTCTTGTGGGCTGATCACAGTCTGCAGCATTATGGAAGGTATTTGTTCCCGTCACTCAGGAACCACCACAAAAATGAAGTCTGGATTTATTTTTATTCCCCCGGTGCATTTTTGTGTCTTTGAATGTAACCTTGAAACACACAAACACACACACACACACACACACACACACACACACACACACACATGCAGAGTCACACACACAAGTTTGGTCTGACAGATACCAGGGTTGGATATTATATTTAGTGTGAAGTACAGAAGCCCTGAGAGGCCAAAAAAGAGAGGGACGAAATAATAATCTGGCAATCCAGTTCCTGGAGCTTTGTTTTTCTTCCAACCGAGGACTTTTTCTTCAAATTTAAGTTTTATTGGGTTGAAGAAAAGTAATAAAAAAAACATTAATGGAGAAATTATCGTGAACATTATTGTGTTCATTATTGTGTACATTATCGGGAACATTATCGAGAACATTATCATGTACATTATCAAGAACATTATCGTGTACATTATCGTGAACATTATCGTAAACATTATCGTGAACATTATCATAAACACTATTGTGTACATTATCTTGTATATTATCGTGTTCATTATCATGTTCATTATCGTGTATATTATTGTAAACATTATCGTGAACATTATCGTGAACATTATTGTGTTCATCATCGAGAACAATATCGTGTACATTATCTTGTACATTATCGTGTTCATTATCATATTCATTATCGTGTGTATTATCGTGAACATTATCGTGTTCATCATCGTGAACATTATCATGAACACTATCGAGAACATTATCGTGAACATTATCGAGAACATTATCGTGTTCATTATCGTGTTCATTATCGTGAACATTATCGTGTTCATTATCGTGTTCATTATCGAGAACATTATCGTGTTCATTATCGTGTTCATTATCGTGTTCATTATCGTGTTCATTATCGTGAACATTATCGTGTTCATCATCGTGAACATTATCATGAACACTATCGAGAACATTATCGTGAACATTATCGAGAACATTATCGTGTTCATTATCGTGTTCATTATCGTGTTCATTATCGTGTTCATTATCGTGAACATTATCGTGTTCATTATCGTGTTCATTATCGTGAACATTATCGTGAACATTATCGAGAACATTATCGTGTTCATTATCGTGTTCATTATCGTGTTCATTATCGTGTTCATTATCGTGAACATTATCGTGTTCATTATCGTGTTCATTATCGTGAACATTATCGTGAACATTATCGTGAACATTATCGTGAACATTATCGTGTTCATTATCGTGTTATTCCCCTCTGTGGTAAGGAAACAGATTCAGGCAAACGTGCATCACTCCCACGTCGCATGCTGGTTTTGGAATCACGCTAATTTTTTCAGGGGGCACCGCTTGCAGGTTAACAAGGTCAGTCGGGGGGGGATCTGCACACGTCACTCCGTTACCTTGACAACCAAGATACTCACCGGTAAGGTAGCGTGTTCTACCGGCGTTCCCTACCGTGAGAAACGTACACCGTTTACTTCTTGGGAGGGGGCGAAACAGGAAAAGAATAAAACTAAAAAGACTTCAGGAGTGTGACGGCCATGAAAGTCGGAGTCCCGCCTCCTCCTTTATCGGTATTATTAGCTCCTCTCTGAAGAAATGTGAGCCCGCTGAGCTTCCTCAGCACACGCCTGCTCCCAACCGGTTACATTAAGAAAACACACACACACACACACACACACACAGGAATGTTGCTGCGTCACTAAAACCGTAAGTTGCGCAACATCTACGATTCTGTTTTATACGTTCACGCAAAACGTAAGAAATGTTTTTCTTTCACTCGAAGCTCTTGTTAAAGTATTATTTTACTCCCTTCAACGCTATCTGACTCTTTTATATGATCGGCTCTTATTTCAAGGGGGGGGGGTCATACCACCCAGATTTTTTAGATCCATAGCATCTGATCTACTTAGGAGGCCCTCACACTAAGTGTGTATGTGTGTGTGTGTGTTAAAGTGTGTGTGACGGGGTCATGTCCGGGGCTCGTGGGGGTGTAGCAAAAGCTTCTTAGAAGTGCTGGAAAACACTTAGCTCGACCACCTTGTGTGTGTGGCCTCGTGACCCGCTTCGACCAAATCGTCTTAAAGCTAACCCTTGTGTGTGTGTGTGTGTGTGTGTGTGTGTGTGTGCGCTGTAAGTTTAATGAGAACTCGCCATGTGCTTTTACACGGCACAGTGGGAGCTGGGATCATGTGTGCTTTGGACAGTGGGACTTCAGGACTTAGAAATAGTTCCACGGTTCAGTGCGGAACGATCCGGAGAGACTTTAAAACGTGTTTTCTCAGCACCGAGGTTTTGGTAGCTCGAGTCAATAAACTCTGACTCTGGATAGATCCGTCAAAACTAGAGTTCCAGTCTTCACGTGGAACCCTTGGCGGGTTCTCCATGAAACCCTTTGGAAAATAAAAAGGTTGTTCATTGGTAGAACTGACCGGGTTGGGTCTGGATGACAACTATAGAGTATAAAAGGGTTTTAGGAGAACCCCATTGTGGGTAGTTCTAGATGATACCATTGGCATACAAATGGGGTTCTCTTTAGAACCACCAGTTGGGGTCTAGATGACACCATTGGCATACAAATGGGGTTCTCTTTAGAATCACCAGTTGGGGTCTAGACGAAACCATTTGCATATGAATGGGTTCTCTGTATAGAACCCTCCAGTTTGGGTCTAGATGAAACCATTGGCATACAAATAGGGTTCTCTTTAGAACCCCCAGTTTGGATCTAGATCAAACCCTCGGCATAAACATAGGTTCTCTGTAGGACCCTCTAGTTTGGGTCAAGATGAAACCATTGGCATACACAATGGTTCTCTGGAGAACCCTCAATTTGGGTCTAAATGAAACCATCGGCATACAAATAGGTTCTGTGTAGAACCACCAGTTGGGGTCTAGATGAAACGCTCGGCATAAAAACACTAAGAAGGTGTAAATCTAATGGAAAGAACCTCCAACGAGGGTTCTGGGTGGAACAAGTACCCCAAAGAGGACTCCCTGTAGAACCTCATATCGGGGTTCTTGTGGGGTTCTTTCACATCTTAGGTTCCAGGTCTTCGTGTTGGTTTCCAAGCGGTCGTTTTACGAAGGGTTAACAGTCGCCGTCGGTTACGAGCGTGGCGGTTCTAAGACCTTTTGTCCTGTTCACTTTTTAAAATACCACGTCAGACGACTCATTCAAATTAATTGACAGGACTCAGTAATGTGTGTGTGTGTGTGTGTGTGTGTGTGTGTGTGTGTGTGTGTGTGTGTGTGTGACCCAACCAGCTCAACTCTAATGAGCTTAACGAGCTTAACGAGCTTAACGAGCCCCATGTTAACGATCTAACCCGGAACAAGCCCATAATAGAACCGACTCAGCAGATCGCCTCACGCTAACATGTGTGAGGGAGCTTATCCAACACACACACTTAGAGTGTGTAGTCACGACACACAACGGGCATGAACATCTTAATGTTCCCACAATGCAACACTCTTACGATAAGCTACCATTATAGTGTGTGTGTGTGTGTGTACTAACGGGCAGGTTGGTGAACACGCTGAAGGTGCTCTTCAGGAAAGCGATCAGGTCAATCAGGTAGTCGCTGGCCTCCGGAGTCCCGCCTCCCGGCACCGGCGCCATCCAATCGTAATCCGCCAGCTGCAGGAACTGGTCGATCTTGGCGTTGATGTTGGTGTAGATCTCCGCCTCGGCCGCGTGGCGAGCGTCCTGCGCGGGGGAGGGGGCGGAGAGTGAGACGCCGCGGACTCAAAGCGACTCGCAGAAAGGGTCAAGAGGCGTGAAGGGGGCGGGGCGTACCTTGAAGGTGGAGGTCCCGTACAGTTTGGTGGCGTTGGCCGAGTCGGGCGGCACGTTGGTGATGTTGGAGATGAACTCCTCCAGGAAGTGGCAGCTCAGCTCCAGGTGGGTGGTGTTAATGATCACCTGCACCAACTGGGGGACGCACAACATCAAACTTTAGGACGTTTATGAGCAGAATTAATACATTTATACTAGAAGATCGATGTAATGACACACATTTGTGTTTTATGTTTTTGCGTCACGAGCCGCAGGTTTATTATTCGCCTTTAAAACTTATTATATTGATTATCAGCCCCATTAATGTGCCTGTGAATTGATGGTGTTTTGGTGGAAGATAAAGTTAAAAGAGATAAAGTTTGTTTTCTTCGTGATACTAAATGTGCTGGAAAAAGGTTGAGAATGACCGATCTGAGCATGTTGCGCAACAACATTAGCTCGTTTCCCTCAGAGAGAGATTATTACAAGCAGACACACACACACACACACACACACACACACACAGTGTACCTCTGCCAGCCCCACATTCTTCTTCTTAATGGCGTACTGCAGACAGTGGCTGAGGGTTCTGGTCAACAGCAGATTGGTGGACTTGCGGATCATATCGTCGACCTCCGTGGAGCTGAGGACACACACACACACACACACACACACACACACACACACACACACAGCAGGCCAGACAATGAGTGACTGTGCAGAAGTGAAAGCTGCTGCGTCTCAACGCCAGCACAAACACTTTAAACCAAATTTCTCAAAGTCTGCGGAAGAAAAAAAAGAAGAAAAAAAAAAAGAAAACTCTTCCATTTGGAAAAAGCCAAAACGCCGGCCATCTCCGGCGAGGAGCGTCGCCGCGCTGCGAGCCGCCGCCGCCGCCGCCGCCTCATTAGACGTCCGAACGCCACGGCTCAAAAATAATTAACCCGAGTGGCGATTCAAGGGACTTCGAAAAAAAAGTCTCATCCAAAACATCCAAAAGGCCGTACTCGTAAAAACTGATCCAGAAATACGATTTTCCCATTTGCCTCGTGTCCCGACATGTCCCCCCCCCCCCCCCCCCCGACTTTAAATAGTCATACAATTACCACCTCTGCGCCGCCAGCGGGATGTTAACTGTGGAACGAGCTCAAATTTCCTGTTAAAGCAAATGTTTGACTGATCGGAGCCACTCACGTAACGGACAGAACCTCCGACACCAGGCCCGGAACCCAGAAGGGTTTCCATGGTATACGGACACACACACACACACACACACACAGGTACTGTACACACACACACGGTGCTGATCAGACCCACTTACATACCAGAAGAAGAACCTCGGCCACGGGGTCTGAAACGTGGGCCGTGTTATGGTGAAGGAACCCAGAAGAGTTCTCATGGTATAGGGACACACACACACACACACATGCACACGCACAGACGGAGATAATCAGAAAAAAAGAAGAAGAAGAAGAAAAGAGCGCTCCTCTCTTCCCGGATGATGAAGAGGAATTCTGTGTTTCGAGTTGCGTGTGTTCGATTCCAAGAGACCCTGTGGGTAACAAACACATTCCAACCAAAATCAGTAAATTATCTGAGGCTGGAATTCAACCTAAGAACACACACACACACACACACACACACACACACACACACACACACACACACACACAGTGTCGCTGGAGGGAGAGCGGGCCGCTGGAATCGCAAACTCACTTTGTGTCCAAAAAAGCTGAAGAAGAAGAATCCTAAAAACGTTCCGACGATTTAGAGCAAAGAGGAGTGTGTGTGTGTGTGTGTGTGTGTGTGTGTGTGTAGTGTTTGAGTGTGTGTGTGTGTTGGAGGGGGGGGGAGAAAATTCCTCTGCAGAAGTGCAGAGTGGACAAAAACGGTGTGGAGAGAGTGGCAAGAAGTCAATGTATGCTAGTGAACTCTGCAAGCACACACACACACACACACACACACACACACACACACACACACACACACACACACACACACACACACACACACACACACACACACACACACACACACACACACACACACACACACACACACACACACACACACACTTTGGATTTCATTATATTCATGCAGACATCAAGTCGCAATAAATACACTCATCGGTTGGTTGGTGTGTGTGTGCGTGTGCGTGTGTGTGTGTGTGTGTGTGTTGCATTAACACACATCAGAATCCCTCCAGCTTTTTATTCTGAAGAAATAGTAGATTACTCAGTATTATTACGTATTTATTGTACTGTAAATATCGGCGTCATCAAGTTAACGTTGATTATTGAGCGTTGGAAGAGGACGTTCTGTCGTAAAGTCCTGGACGAGGTCAGACACCGAGTGGGCGTTGTTCCAGAAGGAGGTCAAAAGGTCGCGGCGCGGCCCTCTGTGCATGTCCGGCTCTTTAAAACCACGAGGTGTACTTAAAAACAAGATGAGTGTGTGTGCGTGTGCTTTTTAAGTGTGTGTGATATGCTCACCCACGCTCCCTTCTTCCACTCAAAAATCAGAATCGAGAACCCGGGGTGAGGGTCAGAGGTCAGAGGGATCAATGACCATCATCCCCCGGATCCCCGGGCGCGGCCGTTTGATGGCGGGCAGGAAGGCGTGCCGGCGGCGGCGGCGCAGTAACCGGATAGCGGGAAGGCGTGTGCGGCCGCCGCAGAGAAGAAATCAAGCCGGGTTCAAATAGCCGGAGTCGCTACTCTGATTGAGGAGAGAGAGCGGTCAGGACGAAGGAGCAGAGTGTGTGGCGTACTTGTTTTTAGTGCAACGTGAGGTCCTACACACAGTTTGTTTCTTTTCATCTCTTGTTTTGTTCTTCTTTCTACGATACCAATTTCCTTGTCTTTGATCAGACAACTCTTTCCCCCAATCACTCCTCCACCTCTTCCCCCTCTCTTCCGCCGGTCGCAGTTTTAGAGTGTGTGCTGTACTTATTTTTGGTGAAACGCGAGGTTCACAGTTTGTATCAGTTCATTTCTCTTTCATTTATCCTAATTCCTTTCCTTTCATCAGACAACTCTTTCCCCACGATCACTCCTCCTCCTCTTGCTCTGGTCATGTTTTTTTAGAGTGTGTGGTGTACCTGTTTTTAGTGCAACGTGAGGTCCTATACACAGTTTGTATCAGTTCATTTCTCTTTTTTCTTCTTCTTTCAACTATCCTAATTCCTTCCCTTTGATCAACTTTGACAACTCTTTCCCTCAATCACTCCTCCACCTCTTCCTCTGGTCACGGATCAACGGCAGACAACCCCCCCCCCCCCCCCCGGATCACGGACCCCACCGGGGTGGGGGAACAGACACACTCGTACACACAGATGGCTCCACGCTGAAACAAACAAACACGGGACGCCCGAGGAGCAACGTGGCTGTCGAACATGCGGTCGCTGGATCCGAATACGCTCAAAGAGAGGAAGGGAATAAATAAAATAAAATAAATAAGCCGCAGGAGCCCCGGGGGTAGGAGCGAGAATACGAGTTTAAAAACCCACCGACCAAAGAGCCTGACACTAATAACACGGCATCGGACTGACGGGTTCACTAAGTGTTTGGTTGGTAAAAAAACTAAAAGCTCAACATCTGCAGTTTGAGTTGTGTGTGTGTGTGTGTGTGTGTGTGTGTGTGTGTGTGTGTGTGTGTGTGTGTGTGTGTGTGTGTGTGTGAATCCCTCTGGACAGCGGAAGTCGATTCCTGATTGCTCGTCTCCGCCGAAAGAAAAGTGGCCGCATTGTTTTAGTTCATTCTTCCATCGACCGTCCCACACACACATACACACACACGCACACACACACGCACACACACACACACACAGTTCCTGTCTAACCTCGACAGAAGCTGGACTTGATTGCCGAGTTGTGGTCGTGCGGCACGAATGTAATGAGACAAAGATCTCTGGTCAGGAGAGAGAGAGAGAGAGAGAGAGAGAGAGAGAGAGAGCAGCAGAAAGCGATGGAAAAAATAATATTCTTTTGGGGAGGAAAGTATGTGTTATGGTGCTCGTGGGCAAATGCCCACTACAGGAGTTGAATTCCCGGACTGGTTTGAGTTGGCACTGGTATTCAGAATTATGATTCTAGTGTTGACTTGTGGGAGGAGACAAAAAGAAAGAATGAAATAGAAGAGGAGGGTAAGAGGGCGCGAGGTACCTGAGGTGGAGGTCCTCGGAGTATTTCAGGCAGGCGTAGATGAACTCTTTGAGCTGGCAGTAAACTTTTGGCACAAACTCGGAGAAGGGAAGCTTCTTGGGGAACGGGAGCTGGAGGGAACCAAAATAACACAAAATAACTGATTCAGTGACAATCCAGGACATGTCTGGTCATTTAGTGACTTTTGTAATTTCATGAGGTTTTGTTAATTTGATGATTTTTCTTTTATTTCATGACATTTGTTGATTTAATGAAAGAAAGCGATCTCCAGAATTTCTTTCATTTCATGATATTTCTGTTAATGTCATGATATTTTGTTAATTTTAATGATTTTTTAAATTAATTTCATGATTATTTTTTAATTTCTGAATGAATTCTTTTTAATCTTGTTCATTTCATGAATGTATTTTATTTTCACTATTTTTCATTTCATTTTAATTTCATGACATTTTCTTGTAGTTTCAAGATTTATTTTAATTTCATGAAATTCTTTCCTGGGGAAAAAAAGTGATTTCAGGATTTCTTTTAAGATTTGATGAGATCTTAATTTCAGGATTTCTTTTAATTTCAGGATTTTTTTTATTATTTTATGAATTCATTTATTATTTAAGGATTCTTTTTAATTTCACGACATTTTTTTTTATTTCACGCCCAAAATAGTGGTTTATTTCCTGATTTTGTTTTTTATTTCATTGCATGTTTTTTTCATTTTTAGATTTTTTTTGTGTGGATGACAAATCTGAAGCGCCCGCTCCTTTGCGAGTCGCCCGTCGTTCTCTCCGTCTCTACCTTGTCCAGGTCGGGGTCCTGCATGGGGAACTGGGAGGTGTAGTGCTTGTACTCGTCCTCTGTGGAGACCGGGATGGGGCTGAAGTTGTCCTGGTCCAACACCTGCCTGGAGACAGGAGACAGACACACCTCTGGCTTCACACGCTTTAAACTGGAATCACGAGATGCCACCAGTCTCTCTCACACACACACACACACACACACACTCAATCATCCCGTTGGGGGTCATTGTGATGCTCGAGGTTTTTCTTACACCCCCCCCCCCCCCCCCCCCTCTTGTTGGCGCTCCAGAGTTCGGACGTTCCAACGTTCCATAGAGAGGCCGTGAACCGGAGAGCGCTCCCTCTCCAACAATACAACACAACATTCCTGTGGCTTCCCCAGTGTGTGTGTAAGTGTGTGTGTGTGTAAGTGTGAGAGAAATAGAGAGAGAGTGTGTGTGTGTGTGTGTGTCTGTTTGTCCGTTCTCACTTCAAGTCCCTCCGGTGTCATTGGACAAAAGCGATGGTGAAACAATGGCATGTGGACCAAAACACACACACGCGCACACACACACACACACACACACACACACACACACACACACACACACACAAGGGCACTGCCCATTTTGGAGGGTAGCGAATGTTCCGGACGTTTGCTTTAAAACACTTCCTCCCTCTGGATGATCGTTAAAGAAAAAACTTCAAAAACCACAACATTTCCCACAAACCAACAGGGATGTGTGAGTGTGTGTGTGTGCATGTGTGTGTGTGTGTGACCCTTATGACCTTTACTACTGGAAAGGGGAAGGTCAGTGTTGCTACTGAAAAACAAAACGGATGCCCTAAACATGTCACATGGAGCCCCCATCCCCCCTCCTCCTCCTCCTCCTCCTCCTCCTCCTCCTCCTCCTCCTCCTCCTCCTCCTCCTCCTCCTCCTCCTCCTCCCCCCCCCCCCGGTACCTGAAGGTGACGTTCCACCTCTTGAGCAGGATCTCTCCGTACTGCTCCCGCATCTCCAGCAGCATGTCGAACAGCTGTGACACCGGGAAGCCGAAGCCCTGGGGGAGAGGAACAGAATCACAACAACAATAAACAACAATAAACAACAAGTGGATTTGAGCTTTTAACCAAAATGACTATTTGTTCATTCATTTTTTACAAAAAAGTTTAATATGTCATTTTTTGTTTATTTCATGACTTTGAAAACGTTTTTTTATTTCATGACGTTTTTGAAATTTGTTAATTTTATGACATTTTTTAATTGTTTTGTTCATTTCATGACTTTTTTTAATTGTTCATTTCATGACTTTTTAAAAAAACATTTTATTCATTTCATGAATTTAAAAAAAATGTTTTTGTCATTTCATGACTTGAAGAAAAAAAGTTTTCATTTCATGTTTTGTAAAACTTATTAATTATATTTTCATTTCTCTTTCACAGGGAAAACTACAGGAAGTCCAAAACAACTTAAAATAAAACACACACACACACACACACACACACACACACACGGTGGATTCAGCCATTCAGCGGCACCTCATCACTTCATCGTGGACGACTTCGGGGCATCGCTTCCCCTCCGTCATCCCTCTCTAACCCACATCCCCTTTATCTCCCCTCCCTCCATCCCTCCATCCCTCCATCCTCTCATCCATCACACCCAATCCATCCCGGGTTACTTCATCCAGTGGAGCACGTGGACAGATGATGAACTGAGACTTCTCAGAACCGGTCCAATCGAGGAAGAAAGAAAGTCGTTCAGGGGTCCATTTCTCTTTCTTTCTTTCTTTCTTTCTTTCTTTCTTTCTTTCTTTCTAACTCCAAAAAACTGAAACCTGCGAGAAACCCGAAGTGGAGAGGACGAGTCGGCCGTGCGTACCTGCAGCGTGTCGGCGAACAGCACGATGAGGTTCTTGAGGTCCAGCACCAGGTCGGGGTTGTCACAGTACGACTGAGGAGACAGGCGCGAGGGTTTAATGCCCCGCCATTGGTTGCCGTGGTTACCTGATGAGGGGTAATCGGGGGCGTGGCCCCGGCCTCCTTACGGAGTGCGTCCGCAGGGCGGCGATGAGTTTGGACAGCGCCAGCTCCCAGAGCTCCTCCACGTAGGCCCGGTTGACCAACCCCTGGGTGGTGTGCAGGACGTGGTCCTCCACCACGAAGAAGCTGGACAGAATATGTGTTTATTGTTTAGTTTTTGCAAGTTTTGTTATTATTTTGTATTTAAAGAAAGATTATTGTGTAAATACATTTTTATTTTAGTTATTTTTTTATTTATTTTTTATCTTGTGTAAATG
This sequence comes from Liparis tanakae, assembly GCA_036178185.1. NCBI lineage: Eukaryota > Metazoa > Chordata > Actinopteri > Perciformes > Liparidae > Liparis > Liparis tanakae. The sequence goes on along the minus strand of CM070111.1, from coordinate 2,168,909 downwards.
CAGAAAAAACAATTTTGCGAGTTTTGTTATTTTGTTTAAAAATAATGTTCTGTAAATAACTTTAAAAAACAATTGTTTCTGCAAGTCTTGTTATTATTTTGTATTTAAAAAAAGATTATTGTGTTTTTTGCTAGTCTTGTTATTTTGTATAATGTGTTATTGTTGTGTAATTGCATTTTAAAAAAATGTCATGAGTGAATAACTTTAAAAAAACAATTGCTTTTTTGCTAGTTTTGTTATTATTTTGTTTGAAAAAGAAAATCGTTGTGTAAATAAAAAATTGTTTAAAGAAAGGTTTGAGAATAAAATGAGGTTTGAGTTAGTGAAAGACAAAACAATGGAAACAGACACGGGGATGGCATTTCCCAAAACTTCAAAATGGGAAAAACAGACCTGGGGGGTGTGTACACCATTGTGCGTGTGTGTGTGTGTGTGTGTGTGTGTGTCCAGTGTTTATAAAAGCGTCTGCTCCAGTCAGACAGTAGGAATAACAGCAATAAGCCAACCGCCATCACACACACTCTATCAACCTGTGTGTGTGTGCGATGGAGAGAATTGGATGGAGTGATAGATGAGAGGAAAAGTATAAGGAGGAAGGGCTAAGTGAGTGTGGTAGAGAGAGATGAAAAAGGAAGAGTAGAGTGAAGATGAAAAGATGTCAAATGTTCAGAAGTCAAATGAAACCTGGAGACTCTCTCTCTCTCTCTCTCTCTCTCTCTCTCTCTCTCTCTCTCTCTCTCTCTCTCTCTCTCTCTCTCTCTCTCTCTCTCTCTCTCTCTCTCTCTCTCTCTCTCTCTCTCTCTCTCTCTCTCTCTCTCTCTCTCTCTCTCTCTCTCTCTCTCTCATAATTAAACCCCGTGCAGACGGACTCTTACCCCACAATCTGATTGAAGTAGCGCTGATACCCCTCCAGAGTCTCATGCTGGACACGGGAAAGGACACAACAACACAAAAAGACACACAAAAAACACACACAACACAAAATAACAACACACACACACGGAGGGAGGAGAGTTACTTTAAGAGCATAAACACTTTCATTTGTTCAGTATTCTCAATGACGATGACAGAAGTTATAGATGAAGGAGTGTGTGTGGAGGGGGGGGGTGTAGTTAGGAGTGCGCACACACACACACACACACACACACACACACACACACACACACACAGTGGGTCGTACCATGTTAGAGTGCGGCTGCAGCACGAGGCGAGCTTGTTTCCTCCTCTGCTTTCTGTAGTAGTTCTCAAACACATCACGCAAACCCTAAAGACACAGATTACAGGAGGGGGGGGGGGGGGGGAGTGGGGGAGGGTTAGGGAAGCCAAATGGCTCAACGTGACAGAAAAGACAAACATAGCTACAAATTTGTCACATTTTTCCTTATTCATGTCGTTTATTTTGTTATTGA
>CM070111.1:2105000-2162500 GCA_036178185.1 Liparis tanakae | reverse complement strand
ATAAATGGAGGGGTAGATAGATAGATAGATAGATAGATAAATGGATGAGTATATGGATGGATATATAGATGGATGAGTAGATGGGTTATTTTCTTACATCTTTACTTCTAACTTCATTTCTCTAAAGTGTTTCTCTAATTTATGAGGTCATCGTTCTGCACCGCTCCGTTATTTGGTGTCAGTGTCCTCTCCTCCTCTTTCTCTCCCCTCCTCCGTCAGTCTCGCCCTCCCACATTCCTCTGCTTCCTCCCTCCCTGCCCACATCCTCCCGGGGAACAACACAGGGGTGATTTACAGAAGCCCGAAAAGAAAAGGATGTGACCTCTTGCCCTCTGGGAGGTTTGCTTTCTGTAAAGATCACACACACAATGACAGCTTTGATGTGACACACACACACACACACACACACACACAGAGTCCTAAGACAAGGCGGACGGGGGGGGGGGGGGGGTCATGGTGCTAGAGAAGCAGGTAAATGTCATTTAAAGTTGAAACAACAGAAATGGATGAAACTTAACGAAAGGTGATCGAAGGGAAAAAAAATTAAAAACAAAAAACTGCAGAAAAGAAAAAACGAACAATAGAGACTTTTTCTTTTTAAGTAGAAAACCGAAGGGAGAAGGTGGTAAGGAGAGAGGAGACGAAGAAAAGACGCAACTGTAGGAAAAAAGAATTAAGACTGGACACAAATATTTAGTAATTTTGGAGGATTTAAGTTTAAAATTCTGGATTTAGATTTGCCGGGTTTTTATAAGCGGTCTTTAAACGCACCAAAAACCTTTTGCACAAAACTAAAGAACAACGTTCTCCGGTGGAACCGGTTCAAACTAAAAGCCTTTAAATGACACCGTTAGAGGGACACGCCGTCACACAGAGGAGCCATTAAATGAAAAAGGCTTTTAAAGGACAATAAAGGAAGAACAAAGGCCTGACGTATAAATAGGAGGCAGCGACACCGAGGGGACGAGCGTACGCCAAGGGAAGGGGACGAGGCGGCGAGGACACGTTGGCATCGCCATCGGGCCTTTTGTTCCAGCCAAGGTCGAGTCAAGTTTACAGGACGTCAGAAAAACAAACCGAGGAGGACGGCGGGCGGCGAGGACCCCCGGGGGGGCGAGGGGTCACGGGGTCGTTGTGGACAACAAAGAGCTCCTGATCCCACCAGGGCCGACTCGGAGAGTTCAGGGGCGGCTCGGAGTCACGACACGATGCCCAGAGGTCCTCAGTGTGTGTGTGTGTGTGTGTGTCTCAATAACTCCGCTCAGCTTCTCTGGAGGTCATGTTCACTGTGGATTTCTCTTCCACCTCAAATTTCCCCAAAACCCCAGCCTGAGCTACTAGGTGGAAGATGTTGACGAGGAAAGGAGATGGGGGACAAGGAAAGGAGATAGCGAGCAAGGAAGGTAGGGTGAGGAATGGAGACAAATGTATATATATATACGTATAATATATATATAAATAAATAAATAAATAAATAAATAGGCATATATATATGCCTATTTATTTATTTATTTATATATATATATATTATATATATATGCTTATTTATATATATATATATATATATATATATATATATAAATAAATAAGCATATATATATAATATATATATATAAATAAATAAATAAATAAGCATATATATATATATATATATATATATAAGCATATATATATAAATAAATAGGCATATATATATATAAATAAATAAATAAATAAATAGGCATATATATATATACATACATAAATATATATATTTATATACATATATATATATATATATTTAATGTATCCTGTCCTCTCAGACAGCTTGAGAGGACAGGTTGACACGTTTAAATACGTTGAAGTGTGTGTATTTCTCTCACTTCGTCTTCCTCCTCTTCGCCCCCCACATCCAGAACGCCAGAGTCCTCTTCCGACAGCGGACCGTCGCCCTGCTCGCCGCCGTCTGGCCCCGCCCCTTCCACCGCCGCCGCCTCCTTCCTGCCGCGCCGGCCCATCGGGGCCCGGGGCTGCGAGGACACGGAGCTGTCCAACGAGCGCTGCAGCTGAGCCTGGAGGGCGAGGCGGGGGGGAATGAAACACAGCGGTCAGAGATGATGTCGGTCCTCCTTCGTTTTTCCCAGGACACCTTTCAGAAAGCCGGAGAGGAGGAACCGGATGTTTACCGAGAACAATGACACCCGTCTGCCACCCAGCGGACCTTAGGGGGGAACCCGGCGCTTAAAAAGTGACTAACCAAAATACTCCTAAAATACAGAGGAGGGGAAAAGAGTCGGCAGGAAGGGAAGGACGGGAAAGGAAGAGTCACCGAGTCCCGAAGACAAAAGCACGGAAAGTTAGAGGCGAGGGCTGGAAGAGGGGAGACGGGGGTCAGCCGCCATGTTTTATGATGTAGAGGCTTTTAAAAAACGTTAAAAACACTCAAACAGGGAAGAGTACGAATTTACATCAGAGGGAAAGAAACAAATGAAAAAAATTAAATACATGTGAATTTATTAAAAAGGTCGATATGTATTTATGCGCAAGAAGAACAAGAACAAGGAGCAGAAGAAGAAAGAAGAGGAAGAGGAAGATGAGGAAGAGGAAGAGGAAGAACAAGAGGACTCTAAAGATGGAGCTGAAGTTCTTTGATCTTCTCTGTCCAGCTGTTATATTTATAATATTTGATATATTTATAAAATGTTATATTTATAATATGTTATATTTTTTTATATTTATTATATGTGTTATATTTATAATATTTGTTATATTTACTATATTTGTTATATTTATTATATTTCACAGCTTTCCCAACACGTCATGCCAGTCAGTTTTCTGTGGGAAGCTCATCTCGTCTTTCCCTCCACGCCCAGATCCTCACCGACGGCCTTTTGGGAAAAACCACCGCGGATCCCGTTTCCCGTTGGCGCCCTCGCCGCCACGCGGGCGCCGCGCGGCGCCAGGACCGCTCGATTTCAAAAGACGTCAACAAATACGTCAGCGGCTTCGATTTGGGCCTTTAATGTCAGCGGTGATGAGAAAAACGGGTGTTCAGAGGAGGGCGGACAATGCTTTGATCTAACACACACACACACACACACACACACACACACACACACACACACACACACACACACACGTACACCAAATGAGTCACATCAGGCTGAATCAGTGGAAAGTCTCATTTCTTAAGATAGAAGGTACGTGTGCAGGTGTGTGTGTGTGTGTGTGTGTGTGTGTGTGTGTGTGTGTGTGTGTGTGTGTGTGTGTGTGTGTGTGTGTGTGTACAGGAATGTGCCAAACGGTGGCCTCTTCTCTTTAGAAGTAAAGAAAGAACAAGAGAACAGAACTACGTCTTTTCACCGTTTCTTCCAGATGACCGAAAAGAACGATGGAGCGATCGACAAAGAGGAAGAGGTGAAGAGTCTCGTCTGGGGGGGGGGGGTCTCTAAAGACCCGTGAGGGGAGCGTGACGTCCACCGGGACGTCAGCGCCTGCGTCAGAGGATCTCATCGCAGGCCCAATTCCGCTTTCTGGGGAATTCGCCGTCGGGGTGGGGACGGGAGTCCTGGGGAATCCTACGGGGCCTGAACAGAGCCCCCTTTAGCCCGATGGCTTTTGTGGAGGGGGGGGGGGGCACTCGGCGGGGGCCACTCGAAAAGCTTCGAGTGCGGGAATGTGCGTCATCTTTTGCGAAGGAGGCGGAGGAGTGGACGTAGAATGAAGTCCAGGGTGCAGGACGAAGAGGACGAAGAGGGGGGGGAGGAGGAGGAGGAGAAAAGAGTCAAGAGGGGGGAAGATGGGTAAATTAAGATGGGCAAAAGGGGTGAGAAGAAGGGAGAGGCGTATATATATATATATATATATATATATATATATATATATATATATATATATATATACACACATACATACATACACACACATATATATATGTGTATATATATATTTTTTTATACATATATATTTAAAATATATATGTATTTATATATATATAAAACAATTATATAATATATATATTCATATAAATATATATACCCTTAATTTTGGGAAATAGATAAATGTGCATTGCGTTTCTTAAAACTATTGCCACCATGACACCATGAGACCGGGAATCGAACCCTCAACCCCGTTTTATACATTTGAGCATTGTTAGCAGTTGTGAATTATTTTGTCATATTTCATTGTATTATATATATATATATATTCTATAAAAACAGTACACGCTGTATTATAGAGTAATATACATATACATGGATCACTATTTGGCAGGTTGACCCCCCCGGCACCAGAAATAATGGTGAACTGTGGAACATTATTCTGCAGATGACACACACACACACACACACACACACACACACACACACACACACACACACACACACGTGTGTGTTCGGTAACTAGATACAGGTAATCAATCTTCCTCCACTTCACAGGCCCGACAACCTGTTTCCCATTAGTGTGTGTGTGTGTGTGTGTGTGTGTGTGTGTGTGTGTGTGTGTGTGTGTGTGTGTGTGTGTGTGTGTGTGTGTGTGTGTGAGAGAGAGTGCAGCAGAAGCTCTGAACTCCTCTTTTGGTAAAAGGGAATCAAAGAAAAAAGGAAGGGGAAGTAGAGTGGAAGAGAGTGGGAAAGAGGGAGAGGGGGGAGGGAAGGAAGGAGAGAGGGAAGGAGAGAGAGAACTGTTTTCCCTCCATTCACCTCCTTTCCCCAACTTTTCCTCCACTCCTTTAACACGTCTTCCCTCTTTCATTTCCCCTCAGTCTTCCTTTCCTTTTTCTCTTCACCCATCTTCTCTCTCTCTCTCCCCATTCTACTCTTCCTCCTCCATCTCTTCCCTCCTTTCTCCCCCTCTTGGCTTCCTTCTCCTCCACTCATCTTCCACCTCTCTCCTCCTCCCCCCCTTCCTTCCTCCTCTTCTACGGGCATGTGGCAGCAGACAATAGCTCCATTGTATGCCCCTGTTCTCTCCTCCGTCTCCTCCCTCCATCCCCCCCTCCCCTCCTCCCCTCTAGATCTATTTATTTTCACATCCTCGGCGGAGGGGAGCCGGGCACAGAGAGACTTTTTGGGCTAATTTGGAACAGAGCGCACCGGAGAGAGAGATGGAGAGATGGAGCGATGGAGAGAGAGAAGAAAAGAAGAAGGGACAAAGGAAACACACACACACACACACACACGCTTTGATTGAGTGCGAGCCATCGGATCCTCCGGCGTAATCCCAGTATCAGTGACTGGGACCACTGCGGCTCTAATTAGTGGTGAGAGGAGTTAGTGGTGAGCTTCCTCTACCGCGCGGCCCAAAGTAAGGCCCGCTCCCCCCAGGAGGGCCACCTGGAGGGTCACCGAGGGGTCACGAGCGGCCGGGTGGAGGGAGAAACGGTCCTCTGGTGACACCTAGTGGCCAGAAGAAGACACTGCAGGCCCGCGTTGAAGTCTTTAAGAGATTAAATATCAGATCGATAATCATGACAGAGAAAATATGAATCACCTTTAAAATCACAAGTTCATGAAGATAAAATCACGATTCAAACAGTTGAGAAATAATAAATACAAACTTCATTAGCTGAGGACGTAAAAACAATTATATTTATGTGGAGCTTTATAGATATTCTAAATGTAGCTTTGGAAGAATGAGGAGGAGGAGGAGGAGGAGGAGGAGGAAAGAAGGGGAAGAGAGGAAGAAATAAAGATAGGGAGAAGAAGAAGAAAAAGAAGAAAGAAAGGAAGAAGAAGATAAAAAAGAAGAAAGAAGGTGAGGAAGAAAAGAAGAAGGAACGAAAGAAAGAAAAAGAAAAGAAGGGAGGAGAAAAATAATAAAGAAAGGGGAGGAGAAGAAGAATAAAGATGGGGGGAGGAAAAGAAGAAGGAGGAAAGAAAGATAAAAGAAGACAAATTAAAACAGGAGGAGAAGAAGAAAAAGGAAGGGAGGAAGAAGACGCGGTGTGTGTGTGTGTGTGTGTGTGTGTGTGTGTGTGTGTGTGTGTGTGTGTGTGTGTGTGTGTGTGTGTGTGCCATGGCGTCTCCACTTGTTTACTGGCAATGAAACTACGGAACACACACACACACACACACACACACACACACACGACGTGTTCACGGACCGTCTACAACGTCAGTTTTTCACAGCTTCTATAACCGCTGTATGGAGTTCCTTGGGGGCGGGGCCAAGGGGGTCACCTGCGTGGCCTCACCTGTCGGATGGCGGTCTCTCCGATCTTGTCCGAGTGTTTGCGGATGCTCTCCAGGAAGTCCCGGAGCTGCGTCATGGCCGTGTCCCGGATCTGCGTCCTCAGCTTGGGGCTGTTCTCCGCCATGATGGAGCAGAACCGGTACTGACCGGCTCGGGGCAGACACGTGTGCTCCAGCTGCTCCAGCGTCCGCAGCGCCGGGTAGTACCTAACACACACACACACACACACACACACACACACACACACACACACACACACACACACACACACACACACACACACACACACACACACACACACACACACACACACACACACACATTGAATCAAACAGTCAACTGAGGTCAAGATGGAAGAGTTCAAGGTCACATGAGCCCCTGTTTGACCCAGCTGACGTAGCTTTGTGGGTTTTGGGCAGATGGCCATCAAACCTTCAGAAGAGTGGTACCAACGGCTCTGGCTCCCCCTAGTGGCTTGAAACGGTAGTTCAAGTGCACCACTTCCAAAAGGCAATTAACAGCCATAGAAAGGATGTTTAAACCGGACCAGTTTAAGATTTTTTTTTATATATATATATATATATATACATTTTCTTTTCATTAAATAAATATATATATATATATATATATATATATATATTATTTATTTGTTATTAATATTTTTCTAAATTTATATTTATATATTAAAAAAAATATATAAAAATGCTATGTATATATATAAATATGCATAAATATAGAAAATATATATAAAATTCCAAATATTTATATTAAAGAATATATATATATATATATATATATATATAAAAAGAAACATACATTTTCTTTTCATTAAGAAATGTAAAAAAGAATATATATATTATTTATTTTGTATTAATATTTTTCTAAATGTATATTTATATATTTTAAGAAAATATTTATATAAAAATGATAAATATATATATATATATATATATATATATATATATATATATATATATATATATATATATATATATATATATATATATATATATATACACATATATATATATATATATCTCCAGTATGCTCCACTGGAGAATGCCAGTAGAGAGTTTTCCGTCAGTCTTTTCCACCGTCTGTTTATCTCTCACCCTCAACATGAAGTACATCCACATACTCGAGATTTTAACACCACATTTTAAGTTGTATGTGAATGAGATCGACAGCTGACCTTTTGGTCCTCATCTGCTCCTGAAGTCTGCTGTACATCTCCAGCACTGAGGGAAGCAAGAAGAGGAGGGGTGAGTCCGACACGTCTAGGAGCGTTACGTTATCGTCCATGTGTGTGTGTGTGTGTGTGTGTGTGTGTGTGTGTGTGTGTGTGTGAGCCGGTTGGCCTCACCCGGTAAGCAGTGCGACAGCTTGTCTATGGTGGAGGCCATGTTCCTCTGCTGCACGCGGCACTTCTGCAGCTCCTCCATGGAGCCCATGAGCTGGAGGAGAAAGAGGGGAAAGAGGGAAGCGGCGTTGCCTGAGAAGTCTCCGGAAAGCGAGTCCCGGTGGAATGGGTTTGGATATTCAACGTTACCTCTTTGCCGTCGTCCTGGAGATGCCTGTTGGTCTCAGTCACCTGGCTCTGAGGGACAGAAACAAGAACTTCACGAGTCCATCTTTAACGCTCCCGAGCTCTCGGAGACCTCGGAGCGTTGCTCCACCCCTCCGCCCGTCTCCTCCTCCCAGCCTCACCTTCAGCTTCTGCGCCTCCCCTCGCACTTTGAGCAGCTCCGTGATGGAGTCCACGAAGCCCTGGAAGTGATGGTTGCACATCTTCTCGATCTCGCGGTCGTGGTTACGGATCCGCACGTCCAGCTTCTCCATGAAGAGGCCATGCTCCTGACCGTCGTACACCGACCTGCGCGGGGAGAGAAGAAAACGGTGGCTTTAAAAAAGAAAATGGTATTAAATATATATATATATATATTATTTTCTGTGCATATTAAGCTGGTATTACTCCATATGAAAAACACTGAAAGAGAGAAAAGAAGAAAAGGGAGGAGTTTGGAGTCTAGTTGCTGCACCTACAGTGTGTGTCCGCTAGGGGGCGGTGCTGCATCGTCTCACAGGGCTGCGACCAACCTGGTTTTATCCCGAGGGGAAGTTCCACATCAATTGCCTTGCTCAAGGGCAACTCCACACCGCTTATAATGACACTGACAATTATTAATATATTTTAATTGTTTATATATATATATATATATATATATATATATATATATATATATTAAAAAAATTGTAATAACTTAAAAAATTGTAATAACTTAAAAAATTGTAATAACTTAAATTGGCCACTTAAATTAAATTATTAAATTAAAATAAATTAAAATGTATGTATTAATGTATAATAACTTGTAATATATATATATATATATATATATAAAATATTACAATATATAATATATATACACACACACACATACCTAATATGGATATATATATTTTATCTTAATATATATATATATATATATATATATATATATATATTTTAATATTTGAAATTATAATTTTATTTAAAAAATAAAGATAACTTAAATTGGCCATGTGGCCTCACAGATGTAGAATGAACAAATGTATTTTACCATTTTGTTTACATGCCCTCTCTACAATAACAATCACAGTTCTTCCTGTGTTGTTCACTGCACACAGACACACAGACACACACAGACACACACCTGTGGATGTGTTGACCCCCCCACCCCTTTCCCTTCCTCCTGTTGACCAGGAAATGCCCGAGTCGTACAATAGGAGCGGCTCTGACGCCACGAGATCTTTCTTTAGAAACGCTTTTGTCCCGTCAGACGCTCGGGGCTTCAAACCTCTGAAACGCGGCGAGCTGAGAGAGAGTTCACGCTCACAGAGGTCCAGAGTCAACCTGCTGCAGCCACCTCACACTCTGGAGGATGAAGGGATGAGGAGGGAGAGCAAGGAGCTTTTATAAATATGAGGATGCTGTTAGACAATAGATGACATCACTCTCCTGTGAAGCCTCCTAACAATAGATGCTTTCCTGTGTGGACGAACATGGCTGCTGCGCAAAGAAGATTATTAAATTAATGTCAGCTTTCTCTTGTGAAACGACACCATTACTAACTATATATATATATATATATATATATATATATATATATATATATATATATATATATATATAAACTTTCACAGCAACAACTTCTACAGCATCTCTGTAAACAGATGTCCTGTGCGTGCGTGCGTGCGTGTGCGTGCGCGTGCGTGCGTGCGTGTGTGTGTGTGCGTGTGTGCGTGTGTGCGTGTGTGCGCGTGTGCGTGCGTGCGCGTGCGTGTGCGTGTGCGTGCGTGCGTGCGTGTGCGTGTGCGTGCGTGCGTGTGTGTGTGTGTGTGTGTGTGTCAACCCAGTCAACACCTCCACTCATGTCGCTTTCGCTCTAACTGAGATGACACACACACACACACACACACACTTTTTTAAACTAAAGTATCTTAATTACTCAAAAGTTAAAAGGGGCTAAAAATGGCAGCCATCTTTTTGAAGTTTATGTGTCTGGCTTCACTGGCCTGGCTTCACTCCAACCAGGTGTGTGTGTGTGTGTGTGTGTGTTGGCTAAATGGGATATTAATCCACTTAGGAGTGTGTGCATGTGCATGCATGAATATGTCGGTGGCGTGTCTTCCAGACTACAGCCTGATGACTCAGCAGGGTGTGTGTGTGTGTGTGTGTTTGAATGTGTGTGTGTGTGTGTTGTAACAAGCTCATGGCAAGTCCCTCCCTTCAGAACGACTCGAGACATGCAGAGTTCTTCTTCTACTTGTTTTTCGTCTTCTCGTTCTTCTTCCCTTGGTTCTCCTTGTTCATATCTTTGTTGTTGTTCTTCTTCTTCTCCTCCTCCTCCTCCTCCTCCTCCTCCTCCTCCTCCTCCTCCTCCTCCTCCTCCTCCTCCTCCTCCTCCTCCTCCTCCTGGTCTTCCTTGTTCTTCTTCTCCTCCTCCTGGTTTTCCTTGTTCTTCTTCTTCTCCTCCTGGTTTTCCTTGTTGTTGTTGTTCTTCTTCTTGGATACCTGTAGTTGGTAACGCCTCGTTTGTGCGTTAAACTGGCGAGCACAACTTCCTTAAATGAGAATCTGCCGACCAATCAGAAACGAGCATTTCCCCACGGCTACAGAGTGGAGGACCACAGGCATAAAGGCCGCCTGTCATTAAGGGAGGGATACATGTGGAGAAACTAACCAGCTGCACCCGAGAAACACACACACACACACACACACACACACACACACACACACACATTTCTAAAGTCATGAACAGAGGTTCTCTGATTAGATTAGCTGAGGCGACAAACGGCACACACACACACACACACACACACACACACACACACACACACACACACACACACACACAGATAAGGTTGAGACGCATTCGGCTATTTGTGACGCCGGGTTTAAAATCACAGCCACTTCTAATATGCAAAATATTTAAGTCACAAAGAGACAGAAAGCCCCAAATCCCAATAAGTTTGATTCAAATACTCAGTGTTCCTATAAGAGAACTGTTATTTAAATAAAGTTGTATTTCCTGTGGTTAGAAAGACAACACACACACTGAGGAAAAGCTACTAATGTGTAATTTAATATAAAAAAGTTTATTTTTATATATATATATATATATATATGATAGACAAAAATATACATTTGTAAATTTAAAGTGGAATTATGCACTGAAATAATATTGCAGTTTTTCTTAGTCGTGTGATAGTTACATGTCGTTTTCTGTAAAAACGCTTTTATAATCAGATGTGGAGCGAAAACTAAAATTACGAAAAGTTTCAAGCTGGAGTTATAGAGGAGTTATTTATAGTTTTGCCGTTTTCCTGCTGTATCAATCCGACAAACGAAAAAAGGAAAAAGCGAAGCAATTTATAGTCCAACGGGAATTAAAAAAGTCTCAAGGTGAGGAATAAAAACAGCCCCGGGGAGAAAAGCGTTGCATCCTCCATCAAAATAACCTCAATTAAAAAAAAAAAAATGTAAATCCCCCTGAGTCAAATATAGCTGACGGTGAAGCCGATAGTTCCAAACATAGACCGTGATGTTATTTTGAGGTGTGTGACGGTGCACTGGAAACACCGAGATGAGACACACACACACACACACCTATCACAAGCCTTTGATAGTCCAGTTCCTGCGTGGCGTTGTCCCCGTTCATTCACGACATATTTCCGCTTCAGACAATCGGTTCAAAAGCGGCTGGCCAAGGACACGCGTGTTACTCTGAGAGGGCACGAGGAGACGGGCTTCTGGAGAGAAGATGCTTTAATGGATGATTTATGCTTCACTTCCCCCCAGGTGATATTTTTAAACAATATCCAGTACACAAAACAGACTTTGTTTTGGTAGCTTGACAAGTATCCATCCATCCATCCATATATATATATATATATATATATATATATATATATATATATATACACAAATATAATATATATAATATATATATTATATATAAATATTACATATATAAATATATAACATTGCTCTTCTCATGAAAGTTAAACAGAAAACAGACTGTTACTCCTAAAGTCCACAGATGGAGCAATGCCACCTCGTCCCAGATTTAAGGATGTGAAACCATGAACCCTGGCTTACAACCCGTAAACAAAAAAAAGAGTAATTCAGTCTTTAAGTGCAGTTTCCACTCAACTATTGGGCAACATTCATAAGCATGAAACCACCAGCCAGTGTGTGTGTGTGTGTGTGTGTGTGTGTGTGTGTGTGTGTGTGTGTGTGTGTGTGTGTGTGTGTGTGTGTGTGTGTGTGTGTGTGTGTGTGTGTGTGTGTGTGTCATGGTGACCATACCATCACACACTTGACACTCCTTATAGCTTCTGCTGGTGCTAAACACTCAGTGTAGCCGGCTAACCTGCGACCACTAGCCATCACAACAACCCCCACGCGGGGATAAGTGTGTGGGTGTGGGTGTGTGTGTGTGTGTGTGTGGGGGGGGGGGGTTATTGACAAACACAAGAGCCATTTACCAAACACAGCCCTCCGCACCAGAAAGCTCCTCCTCGCGAGCTCCACCACCAGCGAGCAGAATGCCAATTAGTTAGCCGAGTTAGCTTCTGCTAGCTCAAGTTGCTCCAACGCTTCTGGACAAGTTGACACACTTTCGGAGCTACAACTTTTTTTTAAAAAGATAAAGTGTCGCGTCAAGAGTAATAAACAGCTCCGAGCTCACCGTGGTGTTAGTTGTGTAAACGCGCGTCGCTTTTTGTGTGTAAAGTCAGATCCCGGCTAGCTGTCCGATAATGGACACACGCTCGATAAAGTTTCGCGGCTCCGCCGCCGCCACCCCCCTCCGCCCAGCTGAGCGAGGCCGGGATTCAGCCGCTTTCCTCGGGGGTGGGGACAAGGGGTGGGGGGGGGGTCACTCACCGGAGGGTCGGCCCGATGCAGTTGGTGTCGGTGCTCTCGATCTCGCGCAGGATGCGTTCGTGCTCGGCGGCTGTCTCCACGCTCGTCATCCTGCATTTTGCTCCGGACGGATCTCAAGCTGAGCGCGAGCCGAGCGGACTGGTTCGACTGACGGGCGCGCGTGCGTCATGCAGGAGGAACCAGGCGGAGGACGAGGAGGGGGGGGCGGGGGTGTTGGTTCGATGTGGTCACCGGGGGAGTCCGGGTTGGGCGGAGCTTACCGTGTCTGATATGAGGGGCCTCACCTGTTTGATGTAATAAAGTATACACACAGGTATTTGGACGTCGTGAGTGGGATCAACTTTATTATTCACTTCCGGTTTCTATACGTTTAACAAGCACTTTGTTTTATGTTTATTTTTTTAATGTTTCCTCTTTAATATTTGTTGAGAAATTTGTATTGAAGGAATAACTTCTTCTTTTTTTATAAAGCGGGTCTGGGGACATTCAGGGGTCACCGGGAGAAACAGTTCAACACATTTAAATACTCTTTAGTGTTGTTATTATTTCATATCTAAAAAAATGTTTTAAGAAAATTAGTTTTAGATAATGAGTAAATTACACAGTTTTAACCTTTCCCCCATATTGTTTCATACAAATTGTTTTATTAATGTTATTAGATCATGTATATGTTTATATTGTGTAGGCATAGTCACATTACATCCGGTGAGAAATTTGGATTGAAGGAAATAATAAATCATTTTAAACGGATCTGGGGATATTCAGGGGTCACCGAGAAAAACAGTTTAATAAATTAAAATACTCTTTAGTGTTATTATTATTTAATTTTTAAAAGTTTTTAAAAGGAAATGGCATTAAGATTATACAAAGTTACACTTTTTACACGCTGTAAGCTCCATACAAATTGTTTTATTAATGCTATTAGATCGTGTTTACACTTTTATTTTGTAAGCAAAGTCGCATTACATCCGGTGTCCTGACTGATCTCTCTTCTGTTTACCTGCAGTCGACAAAAGCAGCACGAGACGTCCAAATGGAGGTAAAAGATAGATTGTAGAAGAAACACCCTGAGCAGTGACTATTTCTGCTCATGAATAATATAATAGCGTATAATATTATATAATATAGGTGGACGTGAAGAATCACAGGAGGGTTTTCTTTTAGCCTAGTTGCATTACTTTGCACGCTTTGAAAGGATCAGAGTCCATGCAGAACGGAAGTGAAAGAAAAGCTGTAAATTCTTCATTGTATTCCTTGTTTTATTGTGTATTCTGTAAACTTGGATCGTACTGTGGGTCGCAGGAATTTATTATTATTATTATTAATAATAATAATAATAATAATAAACAATTATAATAATAATAATAATAATAATACATTATTTTATTTTGAAAGGGACATTTTTTATCCAGTGGAGTGTCGCCGGACTCATGTGATTGACAGGCGATGACAGTTGGCGTGTGCCAGGTTGGGTCAAACCATCCTGATATGGTGGGGAGACTCTAGGGGTTTTAGGATAATTAAATACCGAATAGCCTACCGAATTTAAAATTCCGCTTATGGACTTTCACTTGCATTTTATTGAAAATATATTAGATGAATAAATTGAAACGATTTTTTAATCGATGGTAATTTTAAATATATATTTTTAAATCTTCACCTACCCCCGCAATGTTACAGCATAGAAGTACACCGTGACCCGCGAAAATTTACTTTTCCAATAAAAAATGGCGAAACGTAAGTACGACACAGACTACATAAAATATGTTTTATTATAATGAGGACAACAGTTTAGTCTTATTCTGAATTGTTATGCATGTTGTAATATCTCGTGTCCTTAACATCCACTTTTGAGTTTGTAATTACAATGCAGCTAATATAAACTGTGTACGTAAGTTACATTATTCTTTTTTTATCTCTCAGTCCAGGAAGAAGTTGATAAACTCGGTGGACAGCTGTGTGGACGAGGCTCTCTGCGGCCTGGTGAGGGCCAGCGGGGGCCTCTCTCTGCTGAAGGGCCACAGAGTTGTGCTTCGGTCCGACCTGGAAAACCTGCGGGGCAAAGTGGCCTTGCTGTCCGGCGGCGGGTCGGGACACGAGCCGGCACACGGGGGTAGGACTTCCCTGTTTCATTTATTCTTTTAATGGGCTGCAAAAATGCCTTTTTTAATAATCTCAGCTTTTTACATTTGACTTTGTTAAACTAAACATTCTGCTAGACATGTAGACGGTGAGTCTGTTACTCGGTGCACATTCCACATCGCGAGATTCGGGGCTTTTATTTGGGAGAAATAAACGTGTTGAATGATAAGAAAAAGTTTACCTTCTGGGACTTTTCTTATGAAAAATGAAGCCCTGAACATCCTGTCAGATAAAGCTAGTCTGTTGTGGTTTTATTTTGAAAAGGGAAAGCCTTGTTGCGAGTAGCCTGTAAAGATAAAGTTACCTTCTAAAGGTTTTATTCTGAAAAACTCCTTAGTTGTCTGTAACTATACAGTTAGAATTATTTTTATATTTTTTATACAGTTACTTTTATTTTGAAGGTGTTTTAAGCTGCTGTAAAATGGCATATACTCTCACATATAAACCACCGGCACAGTATTTGTGGTCTTCACGTTAATTTCTCCTTAATTTGTGGAACTAATTAATTATTTATCAAATATTTTCTCATTTTAGTGACTTAAAAGAAAATCTTTTGTGTCATCGCATGAATATAGTTGGTCTTGTTTCTGTCTCCCAGGTTATGTCGGTGCAGGGATGCTGTCGGCTGCCGTTGCAGGTGGAGTGTTCGCTTCCCCGCCTCCTGCCAGCATCCTGGCTGCCATCCTCAGCTTGCACGCCGCAGGTAACACGCATCCTGGTTTGGGCGTTACTTGACGCCCTAAGGGAGGGGGAGGGGGTCGTGGTTGTGCAGGTTCACTTAAAAAAATATTTGATTTAAAGAAACCAATCGAGTCGTAACCACTCTTCCTCCTCCTCCTCCCCTCCGCAGGAGCCTCCGGGGTGCTTCTCATCGTGAAGAACTACACCGGCGACCGCCTCAACTTCGGATTGGCCGCGGAGCAGGCCCGTAACCACGGCGTCACCGTTGACATGGTGATAGTCGCCGAGGACTGCGCCTTCGACCAACCCGGCAAGGCCGGGAGGCGGGGCTTGTGTGGCACCATCTTCGTGCACAAGGTAAGGTTAGAGGATATATATTTTTATTTTTTATTTCCTCGTCTGGATCCAGCTGCACAAAATTCTAGATCCTACATTTCCCATCATGCAGTGCGACAACACCAACATCGGTTTGTTTTGTGCACTTTCTGCCAGCTGGCGGGCGCCTTGGCAGAAGAAGGCTCCTCATTGGACCAGATTGTTTGCAAGGTCACGGAGGTTTTGAAGGGCGTAGGTGAGTCTCTAACACACACACACACACACACACACACACACACACACTCCTCTCTCTCTCTTAAAGCTACCAGGACTACTTTCCCGATTCGTTTGTGTTGCAGGTTCACTCGGCGTGAGTCTGTCGCCGTGCAGCGCTCCGGGCTGCCAGCCGTCTTTCGACCTGCCGCCAGGAGACATGGAGCTTGGCCTGGGTGAGGGAGGAGGGAGAGAGGGAGAGAGGGAGAGAGGGAGAGAGGGAGAGATGGGGGAGGAAAAAGACAGCGAGTTAGAGGCCGGATTAAGGACATTTAAATAAACCAGACTTTTTTTTTTAACTCGGTTTTAACAATGTTGGGAAAGCTGAAGTTGAATAATCTGTGATTGCTCAGTGGGCAAGAAATCACATGGAGGTTGATGTTCATGGGACAATAATCGAATAGATATAAAAACAAATAATGTAAAAATACAATTTAAAAAAAGACTTCTTAAACTATGTAACTTTTCCACCTTTTAAAATAACAGCTTGAAAAAAATTGTGCCGCTACAATGACTTTTAATATGTTGATTTGCTCCTCCGCCATCGGGGGTCTGTGGGCTGAATACTGCTGAATGTAAGAAGTTGGGACCGACCCGGTACTTCCGGCGGAAATAGTTTAACTTGCTGTCTGGCAGCTTTACGCAACGTCTTATAGTGCCAGTCCACGCTCGCTGCCGGTAGCGCGCATCGATCAGCTGGGAGATCAGCTGTGAGTCGAGCCTGAAGAGCCATATATGGCTCGAGAGCCAGACGTTAAATACCTGAAGGGGGCGCTACAGGGGAGAAGTTACATAGTGTCGCTTTAATACTATCTAGCCGACATTTCTTTTTAAAGACATAATAAAGCAGCTACAAACAACATTCAGGTTAGTGTTGGTGATAATAAAACCCACTAAAACAAGCTGAGTATGAAGAGCCCTGAGGTTTGTTCTATAAGAAAAGCATATATATATATATATATATATATATATATATATATATATATATATATATATATATATATATTTAACCTCTATTTCACGAGATAAAAGCTCTTAAGATCTAATCTGTATGTGGGGGCCCTGGCCAAGAAGCACACACTAGTAAAAACCTAATAATTAAGCATTATACGTGGTTAAAACCTGTTTAAAAGATGCCTGGAGTCAGATTATTTGATAGTAAACTATCATTTCTGTTTTTAGGAATCCACGGCGAACCTGGAATCAAGAGGTCAAAGGTCACTCCTCGTTCATCTGCTGTTTCCATGAAGCCGTTTAGCTTCAAACAGTATGCGCGTTCACTCATTTGCCTTCTCGCTAATTCAGGTGGCGTCCGCCGACGAGGTGGTGAAGACCGTGATCGATCACATGACCGACCCTGACAGCCAATCACAGCTGCCTCTTAAGCCGGGTGCGTGTTCCTCCTCCAGTCGCTTTCAATGCACGCGGCCATTTTTAAATAATACGCGTCCTTTTTCCGACAGGAGACGCCGTGGTCGTGTGCGTGAACAACCTCGGAGCGCTGTCCTGCCTGGAGGTCGCCGTGGTGACGAAAGCGGCCATCGCCTGTCTGGGTAATAGAAAAAGAACCGGAGCCGTCGAGCGAGGCGTTGGCTCTTAGACGGGATGAGATGGTCTGTTTCCGTGGTTGCAGAGGGTCGCGGCGTGGTGGTTGCCAGGGTGATGTCGGGGTCGTTCATGACGGCGCTGGAGATGGCGGGAGTGTCGCTGACCCTGATGACGGCAAACCAGGAAACACTGAGGCTGTTTGGTGAGCGGACGCGGACACGATTCTTAAAGGGACAGGTCAACAGAGGAGTCGCCCCCTGGTGGTCAGGAGAGGGAATGAAGCTTTAACACATTAAGCATAGACTTCTATACAACCAGAGGAGTTGCCCCCTGGTGGTCAGGAGAGAGACTGCACTGTAACACATAAAGCATAGACGTCTATACAACCAGAGGAGTCGCCCCCTGGTGGTCAGGAGAGAGACTGCAGCTTTAACACATGAAGCATAGACTTCTATACAACCAGAGTAGAAGAGAAGAAATTGTTTAACTATTCCTTTTATAACCGTAAGCCTAAAAACTAGTATTTAACTTTTTTATGAAAACATCCTCACGATGGTCAACCTCAGATGGTCCCCACAAAGACAGAAGCATAAGAGCAAACACACACACGTTTATCATCCTGTATCCCCGTAACAGATGCTAAGACCAGCGCCCCCGCCTGGCCAAACCTGGGCAGTGTGTGTGTAAGCGGACGCAACTACGTCACAGAACCTCAAGCCGCGAGTGCGCGGCCACAGGACGCCGCCCACTCTGAAGGTTAGTATCCACGGTTACTGCAGTGTACGAAAAACATATTTCATGTGTACCAAGTGATGAATTTGTGTTTCAACCACGACTCCTGAGTTTCTAAATCATGCTGGGAATTAAACACATTTGTAAACTTCTTTTGTATTGTATTGTTCAATACCGCCGCCCTGTGGCCATCGGAGGAACTGCGGCGGATCTCTTTGCTCGTTTGGAATAATCATTTATTTGTTGTCATTAAATGACATATAGATGGATAGACTGATGTTTTTTGGGGGTCTCTGCCAGGGCCCCTGAGTCCTGTGATGCGTGGAGCGCTGGAGACGATTTGTTCCACGCTGTTGGAGAAGCGGGAAGAACTCGATGCCCTGGACCGCGCCGCCGGGGACGGAGACTGTGGGAACACTCACGCGGCGGCTGCTAAAGGTTTCACATCAACGGCCTCACCATGACATGCAAGCACACAGGTGAAGAATCGGCTCGATCGTTTATTAAAAATGCTCATTCAGCGATTCAGGAGTGGCTCCGGGATCACGTTGTCCCCGGCGACCCCGGACAGCTGCTGTCGGTCCTCGCTGGATTGGTGCAGGAGAAGATGGGCGGGTCTTCAGGAGCGGTATGTTTTTGACACATTCAAAACATTTTGACAAAGTGCTACACACACACACCCACACACACACTTATCTGCATGTGTCTATCAGTTGTACAGCCTGTTTCTGACGGCAGCGGCTGGTCATGTGACTGAGGCGCAGAGCAACGCTGCAGCCTGGGCTAGTGCAATGCATGCTGGGACACAGGCCATGCAGAGGTGCAGTATACTTTTTTTGATGTACCTTCATGTGGATTGGATTCAGGTGTGTGATGGTTTTTAGTTCTTTAGTATTCTAAGTAATACTTGAAAAGAATATAAATATTATAATAAATATTTTATATTTTTTTTAATATAATCCCTTTCCGGGGTGGAAGAAATATTAAATTATACCTAAAAAAATAAAAAAGTAAAGGTCTGAAAACATTTGAAAGCGTTTTCAATTATAGAAAATAATACGTTTTTTTTTACTTTAAATCATTTTTAATTTTCACAAGCTTTTTGTCATCATTTTGTGTCAAAATACAGGCGAAACGATTATTTCATAAATTAAAAAAAGGTGAGTATATAGTATGGTATTTTGAGAATAACACAAAGTTGAGAAACGCTCTAACCGTGTTTCAGGTACGGCGGCGCCGAGCCTGGAGACAGAACGATGGCGAGTTATTCTCTCCTTCCTGCATCTTTTAAAATTAGAAAAGCATTTCCTGATTTAAAAATATAATGTAGATTATTCATTTAAAAGGCTGTTTCTCTCCCTCTCTGTTGCTCCAGTTGGATGCCTTGTGTCCGGCTGTTGACGAGCTCCTGAAGCTGACAACAGCACCGCCTGGTGGACAGATGGCTGTACTGCAGGCGGCCGTGCGGGTGCGGTAACATAGATGTTTTTAACCCCCGACTAGTTTGTCCGTATAGTTTCCTTTTTTTATCTTTTTATCCCATCTCTTCCTAGAAAGCGGCCTCGGGGGCGGAGGCGACCCGTGACCTCGCGGCGAGGGCGGGGCGGGCCAGCTACATCGCGGCCGAGCGGGTCACCCTGCCCGACCCCGGCGCCGTGGCTGTCGCCGCCATCCTGAGAGCCGTGCTGGAGTCGCTGGAGAAGCAGAAGTAATCTAGCAGAGCGCATTATGCTTAATATTGGAACAGGACCACACGGTTATGCCTCACAGGCACATCTTTACACCATACAGTAAATTAATAAAAACAAGGTCCTTTTTCGGTACCGGGCCGCTCGGAAAGAATGAATTAAGAAATATGTGATTGATTCATCTGAAATGTTTTATTTTGAAAAATGACCAGACTAAAGAATTAAAGCAGTAAACCGGTTATTAAACCAAAAGTCTCACAATCTGCTCCGTTTTGTTTTACTTTCATTAATTCTGTTTCCCCGTGTTATTTTTCACCTTTTGTCTGTTCTTTCATCTTCCAGTTACCGTTGTAGTATTTACAAAAGCTGGACATCGTAACACCTTCTCACCTCAAAGTATAGGTCAGATATAAAAGTTAAGCTGGTGAGCAGAGGCCTCCCCGAGAGGAAGAGAGTATCCATGGCAACTGGATGGAAACCACGACGACAACCTGTGATGACGTCGCAACGGAATACCCGGTAATCGTGCACTTCATTTATCAATGAAGCCAATTAATTATTTGTTATTTTAACATGCAGGGGGAACATTTACTTATTTTTTAGGAGGCAGTTTTTTCCCCCACTGACTGAATTCCAGGGGCATTTAAAAATAAATTGGTGGCATTTCTTTTGAAACTTGTGAAATAATATTTATCCTTTATTCAAAA
This sequence comes from Liparis tanakae, assembly GCA_036178185.1. Lineage (NCBI taxonomy): Eukaryota > Metazoa > Chordata > Actinopteri > Perciformes > Liparidae > Liparis > Liparis tanakae. The sequence goes on along the minus strand of CM070111.1, from coordinate 2,141,816 downwards.
ATAATAAATATACTTATTTAGGCTGACAGTATATGAGGGATTTTCATCAATATGGCAAAAATAAGACTATTACGCAATAATGAGATTTTTAGGCAATAGTCAAAAAGTGTTTTAGCAACAAAAAAAAAGTGTAATATTATATTTTCTTATTTCTTTGTGGTTATTTATTTAACTATTATATATATTTTTAAATAATTAATAATTATATTTATAGATTAGTTTTTGTATCTACCTAGTACAGATAGGACATCAAATAACAAAAATAAAACGCTATTAAATTATCGAAATTATTATGGGGGCATGTTGTGCCTCTCCCAGTGATATCAGAGGTACGTTTATATTTCTTAGTGGCAATTTTGCCCTCTGAATAGTTACTAGCGCACGTGTTTTTTTTTAATCGTCTTTGTGTAGCTGTGTGTGTTTTCGGTGCCGTCTAACCGCACAGGGACCTGGACAGATGACATGTTGACTCGCTGAAGGCCGTGTTGGTAGTTATTAGGGTGCAGACATATATCTCGTTCAGCTTGTTCTCTTGGAGGAAGTCCCGAGACTAACGTGCTCATGTTGAGCTGAAACGAAAGTCAGAATACACGTTATATCTAGCGCCACACAGTAGCCTTTAAACCAGTTGTATGGGAGGGACACGCCGTTCCACATGCTCGGGGTGCAGCTCGGCTCTTTGTGCTTCTGGCACAACCGAAACGTTCTGGTTCACTCTCACGACGTCCTGTCTGTCCAAAGCTTGCAGGGGGAAAGTTGTAAAAATACTGTGTAGACCCCCTGCTGATGAACCAAGTGGAGAATTTAGTAAATTTGCTTGTTAATAAATTAATTGTTAGTTTTGCTGAGAGAACTAGAATGTGTTGCTGCAAATAAAATAAAAACTTGGCTCTCCAACAAAAATCACTCAAAGAAAACGTTGCTCTCAAAAGAAAATTCACTCCTAAAAAAGAATGTTGCTCTCAAAAAAGAATCCACTCTCAAAAGAAAAAATCTCTAAGAAAATTAATTGTTCTCAAAAAGAAAAGCACTCTTAAAAAAAATTGAAAAAGAAAAAGGTTTTGAGATAAATTCACTAAAAACTAAGAACTTCGCTCTCAAAAAGAAATGTTGCTCTAAAAAAATAATTTCACTCTCAAAAAAAAATGTTGCTCTCAAAAAATAATTCTAGGGAAAAAAAGAAAACTGCTCTCAAAAAGTAAACATTTAAAAAATTAATTTGCTAAAAAAGAGGTTGCTCTAAAAAGAATTCACTGTAAAAAGAAATGTTGCTCTCAAAAAATAATCCACTCTCAAAAAAGTAATTCGCTCAGAAAAAAAATTGTTCTCAAATGAATGTCGCTCTCAAAAAGAAACATTCGAAAAAGAAAATTAGAAAAAGAAAACGACGCAATTTTTTTTTTTTGCACTCAAAACGAAATCCTTCGCTCTCAAAAAGAAGACCTTTAAAAAATACATTTGCTATAAAAAAAAAGGTTGCTCTAAAAAATAAAAAAAGTTATTGAAAATGTGTTAGAACATTTCCATTTACGCTCAGTTTCAAATAATTTACGACTTTAAAAGAAAAACACTCGAAATAAAAGCCGGCATGCGTTCTCATACTCACTGCAGTAGCTCAGGGATAACACACTATGTATTATGTACACAGAGATTACACAACATGTTTGGTAACGGGAATTTGGTTTAAAGTCATGCAAAAGAAGTCCTGTGACCCCATTGGTCGACATGTGTGTCAACCCTGTACGTTGCGTAACTTAACATATTTCAACTTCAGCTCTCAAACTAAAGTCTCCTGCGGCTTCTCTCCGGGTATCTCGTCTGAGGATCCGCTCGTCTCTCTTCGGCAGAACGCGATGCGCGCTGGGAGGTATGCGAGAGATCCGAAAGTGGTTTGGATTCCGACGACATAGCAGCGCGGCACGCGGCGTTTAGAGTGGAGCGGCGCTATTGTCGTGAAAGGTTAAGGCCAGTAATTAGTTGCAGGGTGTAACAGAGACGCATTGTACGGTTCCAGCTTTGTCTTCCTCACAAAGAGTCAAATACAGCCAGGAATCCTTCAAGAGCCGATGAGAACACCGGAGACCGGGTCAGAACCGTCGAGGACGTGAAGGTCCTGCCAGCACCAAAAGTGATTCATGGAGAAATGACAACAAAGAACATTTAGATTTTCCCGTATCGAGCCGTTAAAACATTCTGATCCGACTGTACCAACACCAGATAAGATCTCACGACTCGGGTGTCTGGAGTTGTTTTCATATTGGAGAAACCTGTCAACGGCCAGATAAACATAAATAAATGAAAGAAAAAAATAAGGGCGGAAACATTTGTCTCTTCAAATATGTTTGTACCTGAACCAGTCTTGCCGCATTTACCGGCCAAGTGTAGACAGGTGAGTGGGCGTGGCCTGACACCGTTTTATATGTCGCAGCCTGAGAAGCAGAAAACACACTTTGTACCATCGAGATCCAACGTGTGGAGATCGAGGAAAAAGAGATTTTGTACTTTTCTGGAGCGTTTTGTTGGAGCCATTTTAAAAAGCCTGACCCACCAACAGGTAAGGGATCAATATTTAAACTCTTACTTCATGATTAATATTTATAGGATTCGTACGGTCATGGAAAACCTGGAAAAGTCATGGAATTTTAAAAATGTTAATTTCCAGACCTGGAAAAGTCATGAAAAAAACTTAAATCATAAAAGTCATGGAAATGTTGTTATAATCACGTGTTCATTCACGCCGAGTTTGAAATAAATAATATGTTTTTAAGGAAAGATGCTTAAAAATATAAGCCGGCGTAACGCTCTCAATACGCAAAATGTTCTCGATGTTTCATGTTTTACCGAGATTTCAGTTCGGTCATGGACATTTGGTTTAATGTCATGGAAATCCATCGGTCAAAATATGTAAGAACCCTGTGTTTATAGTGCAAGAATAGTGTTTATTCACCAGAGACCAGCGGGTCTGATCTCATGCACCACATGACATGTCAACTCATACGATTTGCATTGTTAAAAGTCACCCTGCTATTTTAGTTTAATTTTTTTTCTTTTCTCTCGGTGGACTAATTGGTGTTGTTTGGTTTAATTTAAAATTCCAGTCGTGGAAACCAGAATTTACGTTACAGATACTCGTGAGACCAACGTTTATTTTTTCCTTCAAAGTAAGAGTCTGTAATTACATGTGTAATTCCAATGTTTTAATTGAATCGCCACTTTTAATTGCTTCCTGAAGTCGGTTGGAAGAATCGTCTCTTTGTTGCAGTGATTTATGGGTTGTGTGTTGGCTGCAAACCAATTTCCTTCAGGGTTATTGAGCCCAAAGCTATAAGCTGCAAAGTCACAGGAGGTTTTAACCCTCAACCTTAGACGGTGGTTCAGTACTCGCTATTTACGCCTCTAAAAATCATGTTTGAGGCCAGTTTGGTCAACATTTTGACTAAAAATCTTTTTCACAAATTACCTCCAGATGGATCGACCCAGAATCTTGCATAACGACATATTTAGGGTTGTTCTCACATTTTGGATGCTGTATATTTTGGAGGTCAAATAGTTGCTCCTCCCCCTCCCCCCCCCCGCGATCACAACAAGCCAACAACGATTGTTTTATTACAGTCCTACCTATCCGACTGCAATGTCACTGAACTAGTTGACTCTCCTTAATGATGTGACATAAACGTGCCAGAAGATAATCCAGGTTCCACAGAGAGAAGACTGCGTTACGTTGGTCTGCTTTGACAACTAATCACTCCTCCAACATAACGTATTTGAAATGCGTTGCCTCGTGTGATTCGTCTTGAAGTTTTACGCTTCCAGTACAAAAGAAAAGTGTTGAAACGAGACATCTCGCCCCACTTCATTCCTGAAGTCTTCTCACCGTCCTCGTCTGATTTATGACTCCAGAGGTGATTTGTGTTTGTTGTTTCCCTTTGTCTCTCAGAATGTAAGCTTCTCTCCCCTAAAACTGCCTTTCATCTAAAACACACACATTAGCAGAGAAAACATGACACGGTGCACTCTGGGATACCTTCTAGTGGAGAAAACATGATACAGTGCACTCTTAGATGACGATTTAGTGGATAAAACAGGATACGGTGCACTCTGGATGCTCTTGTGGAGAAAACATGATACAGTGCACTCCCAGAAGCCTTTTTAGTGGGGGAAATAGGATACGGTTTACTCTTGGATGTCCTAGTGGAGAAAACATGATAAAATGCACTCTCGGATGCCGTTGTTGAGAAAACATGATACGGTGCACTCTTAGAAGCCCCTTTAGTGGAGAAAACATGTTCACCCTCGGGTGCCCTTCTAGTGTAGAAAACATAAGGTGTACTCTTAGATGCATTTTAGTAGAAAAAATAGGATACAGTGCACTCTTAGAAGCCTTTCTAGTGGAGAAAACAGAATAAGTGCACTCTTGAATGCCTTTCTAGTGGAGGAACCATGATAAAATTCACTCTTAGAAGCCCTTTTAGTGGAAAACATAATATGTGCACCCTGGGATGCCCTTCTAGTGGAGAAAACATGATACGGTGCACTCTTAGATGACCATTTAGTGGAGAAAATAGTATAAGGTGCACTTTTTGATGCCCTTGTGAAGAAAACATGATACAGTGCAGTCTTAAAAGCCCTTCTAGTGGAGAAAACATGATATGGGCACCCTTAGATGCCCTTGTGGGGAAAACATGCAAAGGTTCACTCCTGGATGCCCTCGTGAACCATGATACAGTGCACTTTTAGTGGAGAAAATAGGATAAGGTGCACTCTTGGTTGCCCTTCTAATTGGAGAAAACATGTGCACCCTTAGAAGCCCTTCTAGTGGAGAAAACAGCAGGAGACGACGGTAACAAGAACAACTCTCGTACGTGGGAAGCATCAGAATATTCACCGTGAGACCTCATGTCCATCAACGAAGGTTCCTTAAGGACCTTTCTGGCCGCGCCGCTAGCTAACGTTGGCGGTTGACTCGTCGCTCTACTCTCTCTCTCCGTCCGCAGGATGTCGCTGTGTGGAAGCTTCCTGTCCGACGAGCAGTTCCTGTGCTCCATCTGCCTGGACGTGTTCACCAACCCGTCCACCACGTCGTGCGGACACAGCTACTGCATCGCCTGCATCAGCAAATACTGGAACGGCTCCACGGTCCGTGAGCGCGGCGCAGGGGGCACTCCAGATGTGTCTCCAACAAACGCCCTTTGGTCTACCACCCTTTCATTCCTGCTTCTGTTTCAAGACTGTCATTCCTTCTCCCACTCGTGTGTCTTCTTCTTCTTCTTCACCTTCTCCTTCTTCCCTTGTTTCCTCCGTTGTGTACATCGTCTTTGTGTATTTCCTCTGTAGCCTTCGATGTGAGCCGATCATTCCAGATGTGTCTTCTTTCCCACTCTTTAATTCCTCCTTCTGTTCCTTCTCCCACTCGTTTGTCTTCTTCTTCTCCTTCTTCCCTTCTTTCCTCCGTTGTGTACATTGTCTTTGTGTATTTCCATTGTAGCCTTTAATGTGAGCCGATCATTCCAGATGTGTCTTCTTTCCCACCCTTTTTGTTTTACCCTCCTTTCATTCCTCCTTCTGTTCCAAGACTTTCGTTCCTTCTCCCACCCATGTTTCTTCTTCTTCTTCTTCTTCTTCTTCTTCTTCTTCTTCTTCTTCTTCTTCTTCTTCTTCTTAATCTTCTTATACTTCTTCTTCTTCTTCTTCTTCTTCCCTTCTATCGTCCGTTGTGTACATTGTCTTTGTGTATTTCCTCTGTAGCCTTCGATGTGTGCTCATCATACCGGCGTACATTTGGGGTCACGGTACCCATTATTATTTGTATCTGCGATATAATTATCACTTAGAAACATCTCACCGTGAAGCAGTCATTCTAGTTTTCTTTCCGCCCTTTCCTCTGACGTTAATACCTTCTGTCGTTTCCTGTTTCCTCTCTTAGATTTACCAGTGTCCTCTGTGTAAGAAGACCTTCCCGAAGCAACCGGAGCTGCAGATCAACAGGACGCTGCGAGAGATTACCAACGAGTTCAAATCGATGATAGGAGGGGGGAACGGTACGAGAGGGGGAGGAGCAGGAGGAAGAGGAAGAGGAAGAGGAGGAGGCATGACAAACGATTTAATTGCGGAATTGAAGAAGAGGCTTCCTCGAACTACGCAAGAGCCCTCACTGCCGATGCCCTATGAGACCCAAGGTAGGACGGGTGGATGAGGGCTTTCAGTACATTTCACGACATCAGTCACTGTTGCTCTTCTGGTTTCATAAAGACACAAAACATGTCTGTTAACACGCATTAAATCATTCAAATGATTACTATTAAAATAATAAAATGACCACTACTTCAAATTGCACTTCCAATATTTTCGATAACATTTTAAAGTGTTAGAATTGTAAAAAAAAATCTATATTAATTCATGACAAACAAAGTAGCAGAGCCAGCAGTCGGTGAGCGCTTTATTCCCAATTTGAAGGGGAAAAGACATGTAAATGTTTAAATTATTAAATATTAAAACGTTCCAAATATTTAAATGTTTTAATTTTTCTGTTATTCTTTCAATTTATTCATTCTTGAATTTTTTAATTGATAAATTCTTGAATTTAGTTCTCTCTTAAGTTTAATTAATTAAATTGTGTAATTTTTTTAAATTGTGTAATTTTTTTAATTGTGTAATTTTTTTAATTTATTTAATTTTTCCTTGCTCTCGTCTCCCGATTCAGAGTCCGTCCCGCCGACCTCAGCCTCGACCCCTCTTGCTTCTTCAGTGCCGAACCAAAGTTCGATCGCCTCCCCAGTCAGCCCCTCCGATCATGCGGCGCCGCCCCCCTCCAGCCTGCTCAGCCGGAGGAGGTTCACCGTGACCGGCGACGCGATAAGCACCCGGCTCCCCGTCTGTCCGATCCACCACAGAGGAATAGTGGTACGGTAAACGTCTGCAGCTGGTTGTGACGTCACGGTTTAAGGCGTGACGGGTAACCGCCATCTCTCTGATTTCAGATTTACTGTAAGACGGATCAAGTGTGTGTCTGTCCTGAATGTGAGACGGAGGAGCATCAGGGCCACGACACGGTGACCCTCGAAGACGAGTGGATGGAAACCAAGGTGGGAAAACCGGAATGATGCTCGAAGAGGATGACTTGGTTTTAAGGCGAAGGCGTGTCCAGGCTCCTGTTGGTACTAAAGTGTACTTCCTGTTTGTACTTCCTGTTTGTGAGCAGGTCCAGCTGAGTGAGTCGGAGAAGGACGTGAAGGAGATGATCAGACAGAGGATCCAGAAGATTGAGGAGATCGATCTGTCATCCACTGAGCAGGAGGTCAACAAACGCACACACACACGCACACACATTCCAGTATATAAGCTGTGTGGCCAAGTCTGTCAGTCATTCCTTTTTTCTTTTTTTACTTAACTTTTGTTTTATCTAATATTTAGTTATCTAATATTTTGTGATTTTAAAATGTTGAGGTTTTAATTCCCTTGATTGCGCTATTTAAAAACTAAATGTTTAGGTGTATTTTAAGAGGTTTTATATTATTTATTTAATATATAGTTATACGCATATATATATATATGTATGTATGTCTGTATGTATGTATGTATGTATACATATATATATTTAATGTTGATTTATTTACATATATGTATATGTGTGTGTATATATATATATATATATATATATATATACAAATAGATTTATTTAATTAGTATTTATATATATATATATATATTAAATAAATATATATATACAAATAGATTTATTTAATTAGTATTTATATATATATATATATATATATATATATATATATATATATATATATATTTGTTTGTGCATACATTTGAAGTCTAAATTACACTTCCATAGGTTTTATATTCCTGATTTTGTTATATTTGTGTATTTATTTTTAACCCCCTGTTAATGAAATATGTATTTCTAACTTTAAGAGGACGTAAACAACTTTTCAAGCTTTTCCTTCTTGCATGTATATATTTTTGTGTCTGAAACCGTGACCCTGATCCCGGCCGCGTTCCCTCCTCAGCTGGCGGTGGAGCGCCACACGGCGAGCAGCGTCTGCCTGTTCTCCGAGCTGGTGTCGGCCATCGAGCGCTCCCAGGCCAAGCTGATGGAGACGATGGACGCCAGCCGCGCGGCGGCCGCGCTGCAGGCCGGCGCCATGAAGCGGCAGCTGGAGCTGGAGCTGGAGGAGCTGCGGAGGAGGGAGAGCGGCCTGGCCGAGCTCGCCCTGTCCGACGACTACATCCACTGCGTGAAGGTAGAGTCGAGAGGTGTTTGTACGTTCACGGTACAAAAGGCTAAATTATTATTATTATTATGGAATAATGTTGAAATGGATGTAAGACTGGTGAACTCCTATTTGGTTTTCCACGGAATTATTTATAAAACAATTCTTGAGAATTCTTGAAATATCTATAAATGTGATTAAAAATGTATTCATATGGAAGTATGTATGTGTGTGTGTATGTATATATATATATATATATATATATATATATATATATATATATATATATTGTTTTTTATTTTCTTTGTTATTTTTTTTCTTTATTTTATATACATTTTTTATATTAGTTTTATTTTAATTTAGGATAGGAATTTATTAGCATTTTTTGCTTCTACCTATACTCTTTCAGTCTTTCTCTTTTATATTATATAGAATAATATTGTATTGTATTTGATTTGATTGACTGAATAAAAAATACACAACAAGGTCGGTGGAGGGTCTCCACGAGGCGTGATGGGAAAACATGTGCGGCCTATTTAAATAAAATATGTATACATCTTATCTCCACTTTCCAGACGTTCACCGTCCTCTCCAGTCCTCCGCCCGTCAAAGACTGGTCCGGGGTGTCGGTGACCTCTGACCTGGGAACGGGGCCCATCTACAGGTCTCTGGCAGCTCAGGTGGAGAAGTTCAAGGAGGAGCTTTTGATCCTCGCGGGAACAGGTGAGCTGAATGCTAAAATATATAAATATATATTTGATGAAGAGGGTGTGTTTTAACTCACAAGAGTTCTTCTGAGTTCAAATATCATTTGTTCCTCTCCAGGTTCTGCTGACTCGGCACTGGCTCCCAGTCCGGTCCCGTATCAGCCCGGTGAATATCCACTCCCAGTCCGCCTTAAATATGTTAAACATAAAGGCTCATAAAGTGCATTAATCCAGTGAATGATATCTGCCATCCACCTTTTTAAATTAGTTCAAATACAAACTCTTTGAGCTAATCTTATCCATTCCACCTTAACAAGTTAAGTAAGTATGTATTCTGCCAAGGTCGTTTGAGCGGTCCACCTTTAAATTATGTAAATTTCTACATTGCACATTTATTTTAACAGCTGCTTTTTATTTTTTTACAAAAGGCTCATAAAGTGTATTGAACAGTGAACAATATCTGCCATCCACCTTTAAATTAGTTCAAATACAAACTCTTTGAGCGAATCCTATGCATTCCACCTTAAGTTAAATTCGTACATATTCTGCATTCTGTATTTTGAGCAGTCCACCTTAAATATTGTAAATCTTTACATTGCACATTTATTTTAACAGCTGTTTTATCCTGTTTTTTTTTCTTTCTTTCTGCAGAGACGATGAGGGTTGAGGATTACGCAGGTGCGAAGCAGTTTTAAAATTATAAATAAATAAATAAAAGTTGTTTACAGTTTTGTCTTCTTCCCTCAACACAGTGGACGTGACTCTGGACGTCAACACCGCTCACCCGAGACTGCTCGTGTCAGACGACATGAAGAGTGTGAGACGCCTCGTTAAATAGTTAGATTAGATTAGATAAAATGGATTGGACTAGATTAGATGAGATGGATTAGATTAAATATATTGGATTAGATTTGATAGATTAGTTGGATTAGATTAGATAAATTAGATTAGATGAGATAGATTAAATAGGTTAGATGAGATGGATTAGATGAGTTGGATTAGATGAGATAGATAGGTTAGATGCGATGAATTAGATGAGATAGATTAGGTTTGATTAGATTAGATGAGTTAGATTAGATAGGTTAGATGATATGGATTAGATTAGATGAGATAGATCAAATTATATAGGTTTGATTAGATGAGATAGATTAGATTATATAGGTTTGATTAGATTAGATGAGATTTTAATGTATTCATCCCCGAGGGGGAAATTTCTTGAAGCAGTAGCAGAATTTATTTTACAATACAATAAAATAGCAAATACATATTACATGAAGAATTTAAATAAGGAAATTTAAAAAATTGAATTGTCAGAATTAAAGCCACACAGGAGATTTCTACTAATAATGTTAATCGCATAAAAAGCATATAGAAAATGTCAGAATGCAGATAACCGGGCGTCTGTACACGTCATTCTGTCAGCCTAATAAAGTTTATTGAAGAGCTTCTCGGTGCTCCCGCAGGTGAGGTGTGCAGATCGACACCAGGTGCTTCCGGACAACCCGGAGCGGTTCGACAGGGTGGTCTGCGTCGTGGGGAGAGAGGCCATCTCCTCCGGGAGGCACTACTGGGAGGTGAGGAGTTATGTTGTCTTCACAAACAAGGTTTATATATATTTTAACACAAGATTATTTTAGTTTTTATATTATATAAACACATTTCTACTGTGTAGTTAAATATTTAACACTGACATGATAAAGAGATCTTATTCATACAATTCAGTATGTATATGTATATATATATATATGTATGTGTATATATATATATATATATATATATTGTATAATATGATGTATAAATACCATATAATATAAATGTACAATATAAATATCCTAAACATATTAAAATATAAATATATAATATTATCACAAATATCATATTAATATCATGAATATATTATAATAAAATATTAATATCATATTAATATATGATATTAATTTCATAAATATTAATATACAATAATAATATCATACATATATTATAAAAAAATATTAATATCGTAAATATATTATAATGAAATATAAGTATCATAAATTTAAATATCATAAATATATTATAATGAAATATAAATATCATAAATATACAATAGCAATATATTCTTATAAAATATAAATATGTTATAATATAAATCACATATATACTGTATAAGTGTGTTATGTTGTGATGAAAAGAAAATTAAAATAATAATTTGGCAATTAAATGTTTACACGCGTATGTTTCAGTGTTTGGTTGAATATTGACGTCTCACTTCCTGTGGTTAGGTGGAGGTGGGCGGGAAGACGGACTGGGATCTTGGAATCGCCAGACAATCGATCAAAAGGAAGGGGAAGATCGAGGTTACCCCGAGCAACGGATACTGGTTCCTCAGTCTGAGAAACAGGTGCACCACCAGTTAATTACCCACAATCCCACTGTCATCAGGCTGGTTTCCAACTGCAAAAAAAAAGAAGCTTATGAACCGTATTCCACTCTCTCGCGTTCCTTCTGGTACCAAAAAGAAACCAAGATGGCGGCAGCCAACGTGTCCATATTGAGGCTTCCAAACACCACTATGATCTGTATATGTCGTAAAGTGTCACTTTTGTATTTACAGTTGTTTCTGCTGCCCTCTAGTGGCCAAAAGGTTAACTAACGCACCTTTAATCTTAAAAGCATCTAAAACATTATTTATTTCCTTGGAACCAAAAAGAAACCAAGATGGCGGCAGCCAAGATGTCCAAATTGAGGCTTCAAAACATCTATTTTCTGTGTATGTCGGGACATTTACCATCTGTTCTGCTGCCCTCTAGTGGCCAAAAGGTTAACTTTAATCTTCAAAGCATCTTAAATATTATTTATTACCTTGGAACTGAAAAGAAACCAAGATGGCGGCATCGAACGGGGCCAAATTGAGGCATCTATTATCCTTGCATGTCGTAACGTGTCCCTGTGGCGTTTACAGTCGTGTCTGCTGCCCTCTAGTGGCCAAAAGGTTAACTAACGCACCTTTAATCTTCAAAGCAACCATTAGTACAAATATTTATTTTCTATTAATTGTGGCATGTCTAGGTGCTTAATAAATAATCTAAATGTATACAAAGTACCAACACGCTCCACAGAGATGTGAGCATGATATATCTCCTTTCTAAAAGATGCTAGACGTGTGTATAGATATTATAATGAACCTTACGAGTGGAGCGTGTTCATCCGAGTGTCTTGTTCCTCTCCCTCAGGAATAACTACGCCTTCCGCAGTGAACCCTCCACAAGCATCCGTCTGGACCACCGGCCGCACCGCCTCGGGATCTTCGTGGACTACGAGAACGGCCAGGTGCAGTATGGGAAACGCTCGTGGCGTCGGCATGTTTGTTTCTTGCACGTCTCCAGCCGAGTGTTTGTGAACGCCGCGTGTTCTCGGCTCCGCAGGTGTCCTTCTACAACGTCGACAGCAAAGTTCACATCTACACCTTCAACGACACGTTCACCGAATGCATCTTCCCGTTCTTCAGCCCCTGCACCAACAAATCTGGGAAGAACGACATGCCGCTAATTATCACTCCAGTGTACACGCCGGAATGACACCCGGATGCTCGGAAACAAATTATACATCTTTTTATATATATATATATATATATATATATATATATATATATAAAAGATGATATATATATATATATCATATATATATATATATATGTATATAAAAAGATTATATATATATGTGTCATATATATATATATATATATATATATATAAAAAAAACTGGTAAATCTGTAAAAACAAATGTCAATAGATTCAGTTACAGTATGGACATATATGTATTCATTAAATATATATATATATATATAACTATATTAAATAGGAAGATATTTGATATACATACATGAAATATGTATATATTAAATGTATATATGTATATTCTATGTACATAACAAATATATATTATATATGTATATATATTTAATATATAAATACTTTTGTTAGCTTTAAATGTTCTCTTCTCTGACTGTAAAGTTTATAAATGCAGATGAAGAAAATTGTATTTTAATTGATTTGCTGATTAAAAACAAATATTATTCTTGCGTTCATTATTTCCATATTGAGCTTGAGAGGAAACTAACAGGCTTCTTTTTTTAAATGGCATTTTAATGCTCAAACAGTTCAGATAGATTTGCTGATCACGAAAAACAATTGCAAACCCAGTTCAGTAATAACACCAGTTTCACAAATATTTACTCAGATTAAGACGTAAAACCTTCCCATCATATCTAAAAATGAATGTCCATATTCATCAGAGCGACGGGGCCAAGATGAGACAACATGACATATATGAACATTGAACTATACATTTTGGTTTAAAATGCTTCATCTCATTTAATTTATACAGCGCGATGCTTATGATCTTTTACATACATATGCATTTTAAATACTTCATCTCTATTAATATACATTTGTTTTCTTTCCATTTCACATCTTAGGAGCACTTATTCGGTAGAATTACAAAACAAAAACCCTGGTAAACTTCATATTCCGTAGTAATATTTAAAAATGAATAACTTCTAAAGAGCATAATAATAACCTCCCGTTATTAAAGATGAAACTGAAATGCTTCATGTGCCCCGGTGTCGTCGCGTGGATCAGAAGTCATGGCGGTCGATGCGGTGCTGCTCCATCTGCGCCTTGGCCTTCTCCTTCTGCAGGAGGATGTGCTCGGCGAACTCCCTCAGGGCGCCGGCGCCGCCGGCCCGGTGGCACGTGTACTTGGTGGCGTTGACGGCGACCGACGGGGCGTCGCTGGGCACCGCGCTCAGACCCGCCAGGTTCAGGCACTTGACGTCCTGCGCGTCCACGCCTGAGGAGGAGAAACGACAAGTTACTTTACACACAGGCGTGTTGCGTGATCACAGTCTAGCCACCAGGGGGCAGTAGAGAGGCGTTAGGAGAATAAACTCAGATGATAAGTGGATCTTAGAAAAACATACACAATGTCTAAGATTATAAAATCACATTTACCACATGAAGTCATAAATAAAAATGTTTATTTAGGATATTTTTGGATTACACATATATATATATATATATATATATATATATATATGCAATTAAATAAAAATGTAAATATAGATATATATTTTAAGTATAACAATATGTATAAAAAACAAATACATTTTTATTATAATTTAATAAAAGTTTGACATTTTAAAATCGACTTGCAGAAGACGTGGATTTTTTTAAATAAAAAAGTGTATTTATTAATTTTTTGAAAAATATATCAAATAAAAATATATATTCTTTTGTTTTTAAGTATAAAGAAATGTTTTATTTATTTATCTGCATATATATATATATATATATATATATATATATATATATATATATATATATATATATATATATATATATATATATATACACACACACACACACATTAGATAAAGTGTATATTTAAAAGTATAATAAAGAAATATATAACAAATAAAAATAGTGTATTATAATTTAATAAAAACATTTAATATACATATTAAATTCTAATAAAACCTTTTCGGACACATCTACCGATGGACGGCGCCTTACCCATGTAGGCCACGTCCTTCCACTCCAGCTTCCTCTGCGCCACCATCGGCCTCAGGTCATCCAGAGGCTCCTCCCCCACCTCCGCCACCTCGCAGCCCGTCCTCTCGGCCAGCTTGTCGGCCAGCGAGCGGCTCACCGGGTCCAGCTTGGACGTCAACAGCACCACCTGGTGGAGCCAGAAGGTAGTGAGACCCCTGCCTTTTTGTAAATGTGTTTTTAACACTTCCGACCGGTTTCCCGACCTCCATTTGTTCCTTCTGCAGCATGCGGATGCCGGCGGTGTCTCTGGTGTGGACCGACACCATCTCCTCCCCGGACTTGGACATGAAGATGCGTCCCTCCGTCAGACACCCGGAGACGTTGCAGAACATGAGCCGCACCACCTCCGGCGTGGCGCGCCCGAAGTAGCCGTACCTGAGGGGGAGAAGCACGGGGGGGCAGGATGAGAGGGCAGGTGAACCTCCAAAGAGATGCTAAAGCACAAGTTAGCTTCAGTTTCATTTCTCAATTAAACTCTTTAGTCTCTTTATCTGCTATATTATTATAATACATTGACAGATTTACATATACATTTATTTAAAAAATGTAATATGTAAATAATCAATTTTCTTAAATATATATAGATATATATATATTTTATGCATTAGAAAATATATATAAAAAATATATATAATTTAAAATATATATTTTTGAATAAATGTATTTGTGTATATATATATATATATATCTATATTAATAAAGTGTATATATATTAAATATGTATTAAATATCATTAAAAATATATATATATATATATATATATATATATATTTTGATGAAACCATTTGAACACAATGGAAGGCTGAAATTTATAAAAATAATTTCGGGGGTGGGGGTAGATGACATAAAATTCAAGTACTTCAGCAAAACTGAATATTTAAATATCCGTCCCCCTTTTTCTGATTCTCCCCAACAATCTTTTTCTTTTATGTACATTAAAATTCTCAAAAGGGTCAGAACATAATATATATATATATATATATATATATATATATATCGTCAATAGTCGCCTCACCGGAGAACCCTCTGCTCCGCCACCGGCCAGTCGATGTCCACGTCGATGTCCACGCTGTACTCGGGCAGCATCTCGTAGTACGCCACCGCCCCGCCCTGCAGGATCACGTTATCCGTGAGCGGGATTTTGGCGTTGTGTATATAAATATATATTGTGTGTATTATATTTTGTGTATTTCGTCCCGACCTGCAGGAGTCCCCGGGTCAGCAGGTTGTCCACCGTGGTGAAGTAGAAGGATCCGTTCTCACACAGCTCGCCGTCCCAGTCCTGGCGCCGCGGCCGGCTTCCCGGGTCCAGGTTCAGCGGTTTGGTTTCCTCGCCGGCTGGAAGGAGGCGGGGCTTAGGTCAGAAAGGAGGTCCGCGACCCGTACACGCCAAGAAGAACTCGATCCGAGAAACACGCGTGAATAAAAAGGTCTTAAATTAAATATGAAAGACTCCCAAATGTATCGAAAGACGTTCAGTCGAACGCGGCTGCGACCTTCAGTGACCTTCAGTGACCTTCAGGGGTGAAGTGGTCCCTGGAGAAGTGGGTATACTCTTAATTTAGCATTTTTTTAAAGCAGCCCATACAGCAAAGGATAAACGCCCTGTTTTATAAATAGTGACTATTTAGTTTACCCAAAAATGATTAACCTCGTATTATTTACACATTGCCACATGATTCCTGCTGCTTGACCTGCTACTATTTGTTTGATCTTAATATCGCTGAACAAGAGTCGTCCTGCTCTTGGACTGGTTGTGAATAGTGGACATATAACAGTCTCTCCGTTCCCAGTTAAAGGCTCTGGGTAAGCGGTCCACGTCTCTTGTTGGAGCGCCAAGTGAAATAACGTCTCTGATTCACTGTTTTCACCCATCTGATCTCCCCCCCGTCGCTCCGTGTGTGAATATGGCACAAGAGTCGAGGGCGGGGCTTAACGGAATACACACATGTGATCGGTCGAGAGCCGCGAAGGCAGGAAAAGCTGCGCCGGTGAAATAGAAGCGATCCATCAACGGTTAATAATTCAGAAATAATAATTGGAATTGGGTCCAGGGTCCACAGACAACGGCGCCTGGGTCCGGAGTCCGGACCGCGGTCCGCCTGTGAGTGACCCATGCACACTAGATAATGCGTATACCCTGGACTACACCACTGGTGACCATCCCTCTGACGCCGGCTCCCCAGGAATCTCAACCGACTCGTTTTTTGTTTCTTACACAATTAAAAATAATTGTGTTTCCGTGTATTTTAGTGAGTCGTCTTATGACAATGTGAGACGTGCCACGTTTGACGTATGACACGCCCTGAAAAAAAAAAAAAAGGTGTGCGAATGGACGGAGCGGCCAGCTGTCGATACGGCGACATAGCAGCTGAGCAGTTCACGCTCACTACCCCAACCCCTCAAAAAAACTCAATTAAAGACTAATTAAAGATTGGTAAAGTGAGTTTCCAGATTGTAAATGTTGAAAGTATTCCGTTGGCTCACATCCTTTCTTGACCTCCTGCCAGCGGAACTGGTGCCTCCGGACCACCGAGAAGACGGAGTCGAAGCCCTGCTGCGTGATCATCTCCAGCGCCTCCTTCAGGTGGAAGGGGTGGAGGCAGGGGGAGGTGGCCTGGATGTTGCACACCACGTCGATCTCTGAGTAAACAACAACAAAACTCTCCAATCAGAAAACGGGCGCGCTCAAGGCGGGCGAAGCTCCTCCGCTCGGCCCGGTCCGGCGTACCTGGGTTGATCCTGATGAACTCCTGGATGGTCTCCAGGGACGTGGACGAGTCTTTGGAGACCTCGGGGCTCCTGCGGTGGACCTCGGCGCCCCAGGACTTCGCCACCTTCTCGATGTCGTCGTGGTCGGTCGACACCCAAACGCTGAGGGAGAACAAAGCCATGGAGGCCGGATTGAAACTTAATTGTTATGACAATTCAAGCCTTTTTAGGGCTTCATAATATCACGGAGCCTGCATATCAGGACTGGGAGGAAACATTTGAAGTTTTAACGATCTCTCATGTTTTTGGGCAACACTCGTCGCCCCCAATGACCGATGGAATATGAAAATGTAAAAATAAAATCAAATAAATATGTGAACATATAATTTTTTTCATTAAAATAACTTGTATAAAATGTCAAAATGAATTTAAACAAAAACTGAAAATATATATTTTACAAAATATGAAAATAAAATATATATAAATATGAAAATACATTTCAAAAAGAAAATAAATAAAATATATATAAATAAAGATAAATATGAAAATAAATAAGTGAAGATAAGTTTTAACAAGAAATATGAACATAAGTGTGAAAATAAATACATTTCAAAACCAAAATATGAAAATAAATAAGTGAAGATAAGTTTTAACAAGAAATATGAACATAAGTGTGAAAATAAATACATTTCAAAAACAAAATCTGAAAATAAATAAGTGAAAATAAGTTAACAAGAAATATGAAAATGAGTGAAAATAAATGTACTAAAAAAATATGAATGTAGTAATACATTAATAACAAATTTGACAATTTAAAAAAATGTAAATAAACACACACACACACACACACATGACATTGGTGCTGCAGCTAACACAGCCATTCATGATGTGTTTACGTCCGTCCTACCTGTCGAACATCTCGGAGTCCATCGCCGCGCGCACCACCCAGCCCAGCAGCGGGACCCCGGCCAGCATCTTGATGTTCTTCAGGGGGATCCCCTTGCTGCCGCCTCGCGCCAGGATCAGGGCCGACACGTGACGCTCCCCCCCGGCCGCCCGGGTGAGCTTGCTGGCGGGCAGCGGCGCGTCCTTCGCCGGGAGGTTTCTCTTCCTGGAGGCCATGGCGGACGACGGACCGACGGTGGACCGCTGCTGGCAGGAGACGCGTCTTTATACCGAGCTGAAGGCACGTCCGGTGCTGCGGTGAGTAACGCGCCCCCGTGTTAACTGGCGACCTTCCGCCGGATGCCGGTCCGTTGGGCCCGTTAAACCCGGAAGCGAGCACATAGCTGTCCGTCGTGAACGCCTGACTGTTTATATGTTTTCATTTTCACAATCACGGAAGCACCTTGAAATGTTCGCTCGTGGTTTATATGTTTTCACAAAGACGGGAGGAAGGTGTCCTCTATTTTAAATAGTATAGTTTGTTTGTACATATACTCGTATTTTAAATCGTATTCATCTTTTTTTTTGCTGGGGGGGGGTGGTAAGAAGGTGATATTAATTCTTTGTAAAATGAAGAAAGAAAAAAGCAGATAGTTTTTTCTCAAATGATCTCAAAATAAATCTGCCACCATGTCACCAGAAGTGACATGTGCCCTAAACCTGCCAGAGTTAAGCCTAGTCTATGCTTCTCTGGCGCGTCGCGCCGCGGACCTTGAGCATTCGAAGTTCTGCGTTGAGGGAACGCGTTGCTCTGCGATTCGCCGCCACATCGCCAGGGGTGTGTGGCTGTGTGGCGGTATGGTTTCATGGATTATAGCCGAATCCGTGCTTTTTCTTCCGGCCACAGTCTTCTGTTTGGTCCATTGTTGCTACCGGTCCACGATAACTTTTAAAAATGGCAGTGTAGGAAGACAGACCGGAAAATATACTCACTGCCGGGAATCACGTTCTGAGCGGACCAATCACAGCGCTTGCGGTCCGCGTCAACTCGACGCATAGTTAGGATTTTTTGGAGGCGCGCGTCAGGCTCAGCGTCGGCTCAGCGTCGGCTCAGCGTCGACGCGGCGCGACGCACGGAGAAGCATAAACTAGGCTTTAATCAGATAAATATTAAAGCCCATTTTAGACGAATTAAAATGTAGCTCTGATAATGAAAAATAAATATGTATTTTTTTTAAACTTAAAACAACTTTTTTTTTACTAACTACGCTGTATGGTATTAAATAATAAAAAATAAAAAAAACGAAGCTTAAAAGAAAAATAATAATTTCGACTTCTTATCTCATAAGACTTATATTATATATATATATTACCTACGTGGTCAGTTCATCGTATTCGGCTGAATGTCTTCAGGTAACACGGTCACAGAAACACCTGGACACCGGGACTTACTTCTTCTGCCCTTTAATTGTGGTTGCTCTACATTTTGGCGCTCGTTGTGATTGTATTATTGTATTATGTATAATTAAAATAAAGTTCAGTCCAGTTATTAAAAACAAAGGAATTAATCTTATATTCATTTTTAAACTGACATACCTATTGTGATCCTGTGTATTTAATAACCGTTAGTATACTTGGAGAACCATTAATTTTTAATTAATCTTCCTTTGTCTTTAACGTGAGATAATAAAACCTGTTTTAACTATCCGTCACACGACACCATCAATACTCGATTCTGATTGGTCACCGCATTCCCGCTATGAATAACAGTCCGCGGCTATTTCTCCGGAGGACTATTTCCTTTAGCGGAAGCGGCACAATCATTAAACATGTTTAACACAATTGTTTCACCACCTATCAAACCCACATTGTGGACTCGTCCGCCTGCTTCTCTATTTTTGTTCCACCTGTCTGTGGAAGAAAGGATGAAAGGATGACAGAATGAAAGGATGACAGGATGAATGGATGAAGACAATAAAAAAGGGAGGATTCAAACCGACAGAATCAGAAGCCGCTCGACCTGTTGATCGAAACTATCTGTGTGTGTGTGTGTGTGTGTGTGTGTGTGTGTGTGTGTGTGTGTGTGTGTGTGTGCGTGTGTGTGTGTGCGCGCGCGCGTGTGGTTATGATTAAAAACTGGAGCAGCAGGTAAAGTTGTTTTTCTGATTGAGATGAACAGCGCCATCTGTTGACAATATGTTTCTATTTCTTTTAATTTGATTGCTCATCATATATATATATATATATATATATATATATATATATATATATATATATATATATATATATATATTGATTTTATTTTATTTCATCACAAAAAAATGAAAAAGTAAAAACATATAAGATATAATTAAGATTAGAATTAGATTCATTAGTGGGTTAATTGACCACAAATCAATATATGTAAATATATATATATATATATATATATATATATATATATATATATATATATATATATATATATATATATATATATACATATAATATGCAAAACAAGTCACAATCCATACTTGTTCTTTTGATAATTAATTTAAACTTGAAAACAATACTGTGTGTTATATTAATAATACAAATAATAAAAGTGTTCTGGTAAACCAGAAATATACCATCATTCTTTATTTATTCATTTATAGATTTATCTTCATTCATTTTCAGGATTAAAATGTTTTTAATTGTCATTTATACAAAATAATGATAATTATATATATAAAGCTGTTGGAGAGGAAAAGTCAGAGCAAACAATTAGAGTCACGAGAACCGCTTGACTTCAGCTTTCATATTCGTCATTAAAACACACACACAAACTCACACGCACACACGCACACACACCCACACACACACACACACACACACACACACAGGTATGCTACCTGACCGGTGTTCCACCCACCGAGGGACCAAACCTCAGACTGAAGTATGCAGGTGACACAACAACAACGTGACGAGGACAGCGACGAGAGAGAAGAGAAACGGAAGCTTTAGAAGTTTAGATCACAAAACATCATCAATTGTATCCGGTAAACAGTGAAATATTAATTAATAATAATAACAATCAAATTAAAACTGTCCAAACATACACATGTGAATATAAACACATATTATATAAATACTATGTATCAATACTTCGGTCTTTACACCCGTTAAATGCCTTCATGTCACATGCTTCCTGCTTTTTATTTGTGAATCAAATTTCACTATAATACCATGAGTGTACTTGTACCTAAAGTACACACATACAGTCATGTACTGTGTATTAATACATGCAGTCCTACAACAG
Source organism: Liparis tanakae (assembly GCA_036178185.1). Classification (NCBI taxonomy): domain Eukaryota; kingdom Metazoa; phylum Chordata; class Actinopteri; order Perciformes; family Liparidae; genus Liparis; species Liparis tanakae. Next base: position 2,120,422 of record CM070111.1, on the reverse strand, counting down.
GCCCGGCAACAGAGCCAATCGGTGGGCAGGGAGAGCCGTAGATAAATAACAGTCGTGTGGAGATGGAGGCGTGGATCAGGTTGAACCGGTGCTCTCTCTCTCTCTCTTTCTCTCTCTCCCTCGCCCTCTCTCTCTCTCTCTCTTTTAACTGACTCAAATCTGTGCGTGTGTGTTGAGGGAATGAAACAGAAGTCACATGTTGAGGCGCTCGAGGCTCATGAAACTCTCTAAACACACGTCTGAAGGAAAAGGAAAGAGGGTTGAGAGGATGACGTGACATAGAAAAAGAAAAGAGGAGGAGGAGGAGGAGGAGGAGGAGGAGGAGGAGGAGGAGGAGGAGGAGGAGGAGGAGGAGGAGGAAAGATGCTCATCCGCCCGGACTCCTCCGACAGCCCAGGCCGCATACCGCTCATTCATTCCCCGCACGCCACTCCTCGTGACCTTCTCGGTGACCTCATTGAACCCGCGAGTCGAGCGTCAGCCGATGGACGGACGTCACGGGGAAACTCCTCGTGAGACGGAATCTGAAAGAGTCGAGTCAACAACAACAACAACAACAACAATGGCTTTGAATGACAGACAAAAGGGAGATTTAAATCTGTGAAGAACCAACAATCACAACGTGGGCCGAGGAAAATGACTCAAACAGGGAGGATAAGAAAGACATGCGGGTTCTTCCTCTTCTTCTTCTTCTTCTTCTTCTTCTTCTTCTTCTTCTTCTTCTTCTTCTTCTTCTTCTTCTTCAATTTCTTCTTCTTCTTCTTCTTCTTCTTCTTCTCTTCTTTATACCTCTGTCTGTCTGTCTGTCTGTGTATGTGTGTGTGTGTGTGTGTGTGTGTGTGTGTGTGTGTGTGTGTGTGTGTATGTCATTACAAAGACAGTAGAGCAGCAGCAGGGGGTTGTGAACACACACTGATCTCTAAACACATCATTTACATATTTACGGGCCTCTGTTTGTCTTTTTGTTTGTAAACACAGCAAAGTGATGCTGCTGATCAGCCAGAGGAACACAGTATTCAGCAGATAAACTAAGCTATATATATATCTTTAAATATATTTAAAGATATTTATATTTATATGTATCTTTAAATATATATATATATATATAATATTCATAAATATGTGTATACATATTTATATTTATATATATATATATATTTTAGTTATATATATATACACTTAATATATATATATATATATATATATATATATATATATATATATATATATATAATCCCTATATAAGATAGAACAAATACAATATATAAATAAACAAAAAAAACATAAATAAATATATTAGGGCTGCAACTATAATAATGATTGATTTATCTTATGTTACATTTATTTATTTATTAGGAATAAAACCTCCTGAGGTATAGCACCTTGAGTCCCATAATGCATCAGAATACAGGCTCTTTTTTTTAAATAAACAGAAAACAGACAACAACAATAAATAATACGTGCCTTCGATCTTTAATTTGACTCCAACCTTAACGAAATTGTCATACTTGTAGAAATAAGGATTTTAATTTCATAAACACATAACAGTACGCAGACTGGGGCCCCTGCAGACCCCCCTCAGAAACCCCTTTTATAACTTCAAGCCTCAAAAAGAAACCACTCAAACTCCCCGGATGACGACTGTTAAACTTCATGAATAGATTCCGGTGGAGCCTCTCCGGCTGCTTGTTTTGACAAGAGCTCCTCAGAGAGCGGAGCCCAGTTACTCAACTCGCTGCTCACCTTCACCTGCGCCTAAAAACACCGAAACACTCCACACGTCCTCTACTGTGGAGGCATGTAGCTACTGGATGAGGTGGAGGCCTCGTCCAACAGGCACTTCCCACTAGTGTGTGTGTGAGTGTCCCCCCCCCCCCCCATCTTTCCCCCAATAACGTGCACCGTTCCCCACACCTTGAAGCGGAATGGAGAAGAGGTGGGGAGAGAGAGAGAGAGAGAGAGAGAGAGAGAGGGAGGGAGGGGTAAACCGGTTCAGCAGGTACACACAGAGGCCTGACCCAGTCCCTCCTCAGCCCATGTTGTCACCGTTATTTCTCACGCGCATGCGCGCTGGCGTCTGTTTCCTGCTTCTTTTTTTCAAACGAGTACCTGCGCTACTGCTTTTTGTGTGAGGGACCCACCTTCTGTGTGTGTGTGTGTGTGCGTGTGATCAGGATACACTCCTCCGTTGCTCCCCCCTCTCTCTCTCTCTCTCTCTCTCTCTCTCTCCTCCACTCCCGTTATTTCGGAGCGCCGGAGGTGAAATTCGTCTTTACCTGTCCGGGCTGCACACCTGAGCGGACTCACCTGTCCGCCGGAGGAAAACAGAAGAAACACACTTCTCGCTTCTTCTTTTTGTTGCCATAGCAAAGAGAAGGAGATTAAAAAAAAGAGGAGATTAAAACTGCCGCGAGACTCCGAAACCAGAAGAAAGGTGCTAAGGAGGAAGGAGACGAGGGGACACCTTCCATTTTTTTTTTCTCCAACTTTGGAGTTTCCTGCTTTTGGGAACTTTTTTAAGTGGACTTCACGTCGCGACTTCGCCACCGACCTCCTTTATTTAAAATAATAATATTAATTCAACACTGAAAGGCCGGAGTCGCAGTCCAACATGCCGAGGACGTTTCTGGTGAAAAAGGCGAATATTTCGCCGGGAAAGCGGAACTGGAGCGAGCTCCCGGAGCGAGGCGACGTCTACGTCCCAGGTGAGTCCGCGCGTGCAGTAATGAGCCATGTTTGTTTATACCGACAACAACAACATATGATCCTATCAAACCCACCGGCGCAGCAGCGGAGGGTACAGCGGGAACCGGCACGCGCCTCCGGGGGCTTTTACGCACGGGTTTCTTTTAATGGATTTGTTGGTGTGAGTGTGAGTGTGAGTGTGAGTGTGAGTGTGTGTGTGTGTGCGCGTGTGCGTGTGTGTGTGGATGTCAGTGGGGCGGAGGTAGTAGAGGTGGCGGTGGGGGTCGGTTGGGATTGTAACGGGGCCGGGGACACCGAATAACGGGAAACGCAGCGGGCCGTGAAGACTGAGTGGAGGGTGCGGATGTCCCGGATGTTTCTCCTTTTTGGAGTTTGTTTACTTCAGTTTAACGTTTTGTTTACGTGTAATCTGACAAATCCGACTTTATGGGAGAAAAAAACACAAAGTTATTTAAACTTCAAACCAAAGAGCCGGGTCCGCCGCGGGGCCCCTCTGGTCGCGCGGCGGCCCGCGAGCCGGAGGCCCGTTGCTCCGCAGCGACCTTCAGCCCCTGATTGCAGCTTCCTCATGTTCACCGCGCCGACCAACGCAGCCGCGAGACCGCCGAACAACGTGAATTACACGACATTAAAGTGTGTATTGTGTTGTATTATTATACGTAGAGTGAGATCTGTTAGAGCTCTGGTGGGTTTGTGATTGTGTTTGGACCTTCTGGATGGAACTGATCATGATGTGTCCCGGTCGACCCAAGCGTTCCCCTCTTAATTAGAATAAAACGTTATTGGATCAGTGGTGACGTCACAGAGCTTTACAGGTAACACTCGTTTTTCTGATTTTACCCCAACTGAAGACCAAAAAACAAAACACCCGGACAAGAGCCGACATGTCGCCAACTGTCAGATGGTGGAGCTTGACGTCTGCGGCTTCACGCTGCGTGTTTACCCCCCCGAGACTTTACATTTAAAAGACCCCCCCCCCCCCCCCCCCCCCCAACAAGCCCTCTGGAGGAGAACAGTCTCCATTGTTGCCACCGGCGCAGGTTTTATTGTAAGACCAACGTCAGTATCAGATAACAAGTAACGGACTACACCCTAAACCTCTTTCTCTTTCTCTCTTTCTCTCTCTCTCTCTCGCCCCTCCCCCTCTCCCTGTCTCTCTTTTTCTCTCTCCACATCTCATCACCGTTAACGCTTAATCATTGACTTTTACATCCTCTCATCGTGTTTGAAACCGGAACTTGTTTTTTGGGGTGTGCAGGTCCTCTTCATTAAACCTTTAAACCACTAATACTCCACTAATAGTCTAATAACCGCCGGTCATCTGAACGGGGAGCACGTGACTCCGGAACTAGAAGTTTTTGGAATATAACTTTACGCACACGAACCTCGACAGTCACGTGTGGAGCTTCACCTGTTCTCCTCTGATAACTCTGACTTTTAACATGTTGAGCTTCCCAACAAAAGAGAATCAGTCATAGAAAACTTTCATTCTCTTCATAAAAACATTCCCAATTCGTCACGAGGATATAAAACTACATAAAAAAACAACCGAGCGCCAGCTGCGTAATTACGCGTCGCTGATCCTCCCCACCAACAGACACTCAAAGGTTTCGGTATGTGCCGTTACTTGACGTACCTGTATGTGCGGGTGACGGAAGGAGCCACGCACACACACACACACACACACAGAGGTATGATAATTGCAGTCAGGCTCCTGAATACTTCTCTCAGATGCCAGGTGCCACCAGTTTGGATGGTTTTGTGAGCGTGAGGAAGAGGAGTTTATTTTTATCTCTTAAGCCTCAAACATGTGCCACGGCCTGTTTCTGGTGGCTCATCCTCCCTAACTGTTCTCTGACTTCTAGACAGCGAGTGCATTTACACGATGCCCCCCCCCCCCCCCCTCCTCCCACCGGCTTGTGGATGAGATCAGACACATTGATCGTAAATAAACAGACAACATGTCTTTAAAGTATGAAGAAAGATAATGGTCTGAAAGTGAATCTCTGTTGCTGAGTTAAAGAAATGTGCAGAGACGTCGTGGTTTGAGCCGGACAAGACGTTTGAACTATTCTTTAAATACATGTTTAAAGATTATATAAAGACATATTAACATGATAAAAAACTATATTAAAAAAGGTATGTTTGGCTTTTGAAATCTTATGTTGAGGGTTCACAAAAGGTGTTTAAACCATGATGATGTAATAACATTAATTTATTTAAAGTAAATACTAAAAGTCTTAAGATTAGGAGGATTTTGCTCGAATGTTTAATTAAAAATTATAACAAAATTCAACAACTTTCGGACATTTCCAAGACACAAGGATTAGACCATGTTATACTTTTTATAAACTAATATTTTAATATGGTTTCAAAGCCTTTTTGAGACCACTATATATATATATATATATATATATATATATATATATATATATATATATGAGACAGAACAAATAAATGTATAAATAAAAAAACATATATATGTATGTATGTAAATATATATATATATATATATATATATATATATATATATATATATGAGACAGAACAAATAAAATGTATAAATAAAAAAACATATATATGTATGTATGTAAATATATATATATATATATATATATATATATATATATATATATATATATATGTGTATGTATAAATAATATATATATAATCCCTATATGAGACGGAACAAATAAAATGTATAAATAAAAAAACATATATATGTATGTATGTAAATATATATATATATATATATATATATATATATGTATAAATAATATATATATAATCCCTATATGAGACGGAACAAATAAAATGTATAAATAAAAAAACATATATATGTATGTATGTAAATATATATATATATATATATATATATGTGTATGTATAAATAATATATATATAATCCCTATATGAGACGGAACAAATAAAATGTATAAATAAAAAAACATATATATATATATATATATATATATATATATATGTGTGTGTGTGTGTATATGTATATATATATATATATATATATATATATATATATATATATATATATATATATATATATAATCAACGATCTGATTGGACCCTGTTGAATGTGGTTATGACTCGATGATGTAATCTGATGTCGTCGATCGGTTTATCAGTCGGTCAATCCCGAGGCCGCCGCCGGGTTAATGGTTATTGGATGGAAGGAAATGTAACGGACCCTGAAGACGGCAGACTGTGCCTTCAGCAAACACACACACACACACACACACACACACACACACACACACACACTGTGTTTGTTAAAGTTATCTGTACGGATTGTTGACTCTTTCTCTTTCTCTCCAGCTGAGTAACGCCATAGAAATAAATTCGAGGAGCCGCGTTTAGAACAACGCGACTCCGTTGTCTCTCAACATGAACACACACACATATACACACACACACACACACACACACAGACACACACACACTTCATTCATTGGTGAGGGGGAAAGAACAAACAATACAAGATGAGATTAAATGTCCAGCCGGCAGCCGTCGCCACAGAAACTATCAACACGCAGTTCAGGAACACTTCAAAGAATTAAGAAACCAACAAATTAAACTCTCAATGAAGTTTACTCGAAATAAAATATATAATAAAATCCTTGATGTGACGCATTTGATTTCTTTAACAGAATGAGGCTCGAGTGAAGGACACAACGACACGCTTTCTACACCCTAAAACATCAAATGTGAGACGTTAACAGTCTTTTTATTTACCGTAACAGTGAGTTTTACATGTTGGTGAGACAAAGAAAATCATTAAAAATATATATTTTTCACTTTTATTTTGTATTTTAATGGTAAACCGTAATCCCTTTTTAAAGCGGCTATGATTATTCGACTAATCTGTCAATCGATTAATTATTCAACGTCATATGTGATTATTTTCTTATTTGCATAACCAGCTGATCGATGACATCATCGTTAGCATCTTTAATGTCGGAGCGTTGTCGCCTGAATGAGTCACACGGGGCCGAGAAGACTTTACTTTGCTCATGCTTTGGCCTTCAAAATAAAATACATCAAAGTATACCCGCTACCCAACTTCCTGGCTTATTGATTATGGATTATTGGCGGATATGAGAGGAGGCCGTTACCTCGGCTACATTTGCATCCACGTCTGATTGAGGCTCTGCAGACGCCTCTGATTCGTTTGTCTCCACCGAGCTGGGCTACACACACACACACACACACGCGCACACACGCACACAGATAGGCATCCACCCCTGCGGAGGTGGATTGTTTGAGGAAGGTGCAGAGCCGGTGCCGCAAGACCGTCTGGTCGGACGAGTCTAACTGTAATGGTGATGTGTGTGTGTGTGTGTGTGTTTGTGTGTGTGTGTGCGTGGCACATGACAAAAGGGCCAAACATGTGCACACCCACGCCCACGCACACAAATACATATTTATCTCTGCTGTGTGTTTGCTAATTGAGAAATTGTGCAAACATCAACCCAAGCTGCGCGTTAGGAAACCCGTATAAATATCCACCTCGCTTTGCTTCTCTCCTGCTCCCTCGCTCCCTTTGTTTCCTTGTTCCCTTTCGCCCTCAGTCCTTCTTTTTTTGTCCATTTGATTGTCTTTTTAGGCACGTTGCTGTATTCACAAATCCCTTGTTGTTGTTGTTTAGGTCGCTGCATCATCAGGAGGAAGTGGATGAAAGTCTCTTTTTATTTTTTTTAAAGGGGCAGTACGCCAATTTAGTTTTACATAAAGCTGATTTGACTCCCAAGAAAGGGAAAATGGTCAACGTCACGAGACTCGGCTTGACTTTCACTTCCTATAAAACTAAGATTTTAAAACAAAAAGATAAAAACAAATCAAGCCAAAACTAAAAGAAAAATGTGATTTGTACACTTTAAAAAATATTTTCTGGGTATGAAATGATAACGTGAAAGAGAGGGAATATTTAATGTTCATCCACCAGGTGGAACGACACTTTTAAGAAGCCTCGTATTCCAGAACGTATATCGGGTGGAACGTGACTTCTGAGAAGAGACTTGAAAAAGGCGCCTCCCCTGACTCCTCCCCCTCTCTCTCCCTCCTCCAGTCTCCGTCTACCCGTCCCCGGTCCTGATGATGGAGGCGGAGGCGAGTCCCGCCGAGGCGACGCCGCTCTGCCTCACCAAGCCGTCGCCCTCCGACGCGCAGACGCACGCCGAGCTGCCGTCCAGCACCATGCTCGGCCGGCCGCCGCAGAGCCCGGAGGGGGGGAGGGAGGGGGGGGCGGAGGGGGGGACGGACGTGAGGACGGACGTGAGGACGGACGTGAGGACGGACGTGAGGAGGAGGGCGAACGGCGGCTCCACGTACGTCCGCTCCAAAATCAAGGTGAGGACCCGGCGGTGAGCGGCGGCGTCTTAACAACCTTTTATTACCGCTCAGAAGTTTTGTGTTTTCCATGAAAACTCTCACTTTTATTTATTAAATTAATTTTAAATTAATATAAAATATAATCCAGACATTTCCGAGGTTATAAATAATGTTTTTTATTGTAAATATTAATGTTGTTCTCCTTGTAGCTCAAAGGAAGGCCAGTTTTATAGCTTCTCTCAGCAGCATAACTGTTTTCAGCTGCGCTCACATAAAAAGGGTTGAACGGTTTACTACCCCTCCGCTAGTCTTCTAAGGCGATGACACAATGTACCACTAGAACATGGAGATGGGCCTCTACACACTATGGAGAGACTTCATTAAACACAGAGAATAGTCATTACACATTAACTATGGAGAGAGAGTTTATGATTCATTTAATGATATATTCATTGATAAAAACAGTGCTTTAAAAAATAAGGACATTTCTAAGTGAACTAAAACACATTTCTGTTGGTTTCTTCTTCCCAAAATAAACAATAATAAATATGAATACAATATGTACTTCTGATTCAGAATTAATTAGTACGTTGCACATGAAACAAATCTGACAATAAACAGACGTAAAACAATAAAATTATATAAATAAATACAATGTTACACTTAAACTGCTGTTTTTTCTTTCTTATCAACTGGCTTGATACTTAGTAAAATCTCTCTTTGTATCAAATATTTTTTCTTTTTTAAAAACATTGATTTGTCTTTGATTGCCGCTCAATGTTATTATTGTTATGATTATTAGGATTATTATTAATTAATAAATAAGTAAATATATAACGTTAATGTAAGGTTGTTGTTGTTATTATTATTATTATTATTATTAATAATTGAAGTTGTAATGCTGACGTCAATATTGGTCCCTCCCCCTCCAGGTGACCACAGGTGACCTGCGGCCCCTCCCCCCTCCGGCTCCTCTCTCGCTGACCCCCCTCCCCCCCACGCTGTCCTACCTGATGCCGTACGCCACCGACACGCCGGTCGCCTTGACGACGACCCCCGACCCCGCGATGGAAGCGGTCTCCATGGTGACCAGATCGACGGGTCAGAGTCAGAGTTTGTTGTCGGAGGTGACGGGACCCACGGGGGCGTACGCGTGCCAGGTGAGGAAATCCTCCTCACCTCCTCTTCTTTACGTCTCTCCTTCGTTTCCTCCTCGTCTTCTCCTCTCTTTCTTCCCGTCTTCCTCCTCGTCTTCTCTTCCTCCTCATCCCCTCTTCTCTTCATCCTCATCTCCTCTTCTCTTCATCCTCATCTCCTCTTCTCTTCCTCCTCGTCTCCTCTTCCTCCTCATCCCCTCTTCTCTTCATCCTCATCTCCTCTTCTCTTCCTCCTCGTCTCCTCTTCTCTTCCTCCTCGTCTTCTCTTCCTCCTCATCCCCTCTTCTCTTCGTCCTCATCTCCTCTTCTCTTCCTACTCGTCCCCTCTTCTATTCGTCCTCGTCCTCATCTCCTCTTTTCTCCCTCCTCGTCTCCTCTTCGCTACCTCCTCGTCTCCACTTCCTTGTTTCATCCTCTTCTCCTCTTCCTCCTCATCTCCTTCCCCCCTCCTCCTCGTCCCCTCTTCTCTTCCTCCTAATCTCTTCTCTTCCTCCTCGTCTCCTTTTCCCTTCCTCATCCCTTCCTCCTCATCTCCTCTTCCCTTCCTCCTCATCTCCTCTCTTCCTCCTCGTCTCCTCTTCCCTTCCTCCTCGTCTCCTCCTCTAACCTTATCTCCTCCTCCTCTCTCAGGTTTGCCAGAAGACGTTCTCGTACCAGCGGATGTTGAACCGACATCTGAAGTGTCACAACGACACCAAGAGGCACCTGTGCACCTTCTGCAACAAGGGCTTCAACGACACCTTCGACCTCAAGAGACACGTGCGCACGCACACAGGTGAGGCCACGCCCCCACAGAGCCATGCCCTCACATAGCCACGCCCCCACATAGCCACGCCCCTTCCTAGAGTCATGCCCTCCATGGGGCTACACCCCCATAGAGCCACGCCCTCCATAGAGCCACGCCCCTCCATAGATTCCTCCATAGAGCCACGCCCCTTCATAGAGCCACGCCCTCCAAAGAGCCCCGCCCCTCCATAGATTCCTCCATAGAGCCACGCCCCTTCATAGAGCCACACCCCTTATATTCCTCCATAGAGCCACGCCCTCCATAGAGCCACGCCCTCCATAGAGCCACGCCCCTCCAAAGAGCCACGCCCCTTATATTCCTCCATAGAGCCACGCCCTCCATAGAGCCACGCCCTCCATAGAGCCACGCCCCTCAAAAGAGCCACGCCCCTCCATAGATTCCTCCATAGAGCCACGCCCCTTCATAGAGCCACGCCCCCATATAGCCACGCCCTCCAAAGAGCCACGCCCATCATAGATTCCTCCATGGAGCCACGCCCCTTCATAGAGCCACGCCCCCCCATAGAGCCACGCCCTCCAAAGAGCCCCGCCCCTCCATAGAGCCACGTCCTCCACGTGCACTAAACTGAAGAAGACGTAATAAAATGTCAGTTTACGTGACTTGTTGTTGTTGTTGTTGTTGTCGTCCCCCAGGCGTCCGGCCCTACAAGTGCACGCTGTGCGACAAGGCGTTCACCCAGCGCTGCTCGCTAGAGTCGCACATGAAGAAGATCCACAGCGTCACGCAGAAGTACGCCTACAAGGAGCGGCGCAACAAGCTGTACGTGTGCGAGGAGTGCGGCCTGACGGCCGGCACCCAGGACGAGCTGCTCCTCCACCTGCACTCGCTGCACCCCGACAGCGCCTTGCTCAAGGGCAAGGCGGCGAGGAGGGGGGGCGGGGACGGGGAGGGGGAGGGGTCGTCCCCGGGGTCGCCTCAAGGAGCCGACAGCGACGACACCACCGGGTCGGCGGGCCAGTAGAGGACATGAGGACATGAGGACGTGAGGACATGAGGACATGAGGACACAAGGATACGAGTACGTGAGGACATGAGGACGTGAGGACATGAGGACGTGAGGACACAAGGACACAAGGACACAAGGATGTGAGGAAGGAAGGATACATCTTACCTGTCAGATACATAACAGTGGGGAAACGTGTGTGTATATGTGTGAGTGTGTGTGTGTGAATGTGTGTGCGTGTGTATTTGGGTCTTTCTATATGTGCCACAGACTTTAAATGTAATGATGCACCAAAAAAAAAGTGTCCGTATTGTTTGTAAATATTTTCCGTGGCCGACTTTTTGTACAGCAACAAAAAAAAAGAGTGAAAAAGAGACGAGATGAGATTTACTATGAAAGAAGTACTTTGTTCATTAAAGGGAGTAATATATTACAAGAGAAATAATGTCCTTTATTTTTCCTTTTTTAAGTTGTGTTTTTAATTTGTGCAGTTGTAAAGAAACTTTAAATATATATAAATGTATATCTTGCTGGATACGGAGCAGGGTGGTCAGAATGTTTTTCTGTACACTGTTGACATTGTTTCAGTGGCTTAATAAACTAAATAAAACCAAAACGACTTACGGCCATTTGCTGAGTCACCGAGGTGAGGTTTAGGACTAACTAGTCAGCCAACTGACCAACCAGTTGACTAGCTAACTAGTCAGTCAGCTGGTCAGTGAGATATCCAGCTAACTGAATAGCTAAAAGACCAGCTAGTTGACTAGCTAACTATTCAGTTATCTAGTTACTAGTCAGTTAGCTGGTCAGTGAGATATCCAGCTAACTGATTAGCTAACTAGTCTATAAGCTGGATAATTAGCTATACAGCTAACTGAATAGCTAACATACCAGCTAGTTGACTAGCTAACTAGTCACTAGTCAGTTAGCTGGTCAGTGAGATATCCAGCTAACTGATTAGCTAACTGACTAGCTAACTAGTCTATACGCTGGATAATTAGCTATACAGATAACTGAATAGCTAACATACCAGCTAGTTGACTAGCTAACTAGTCAGTTAGCTGGTCAGTAAGATATCCAGCTCAATGACCAGCTAACTGACTGGCTATTTAGTCAGTTAGCTAGTCAGTTAGCTGGCTAGTTATCTATCCAGGATACTGACTGGCTATCTAGTTAGTTAGTTGGCTAGTTAGCTATAGAGCTAACTGACCAGCTAACTGACTGGATATCTGGTCAGTTAGCTGGCTAGTTATCTATCCAGCTAACTTACCAGCTAACGAGTCAGAGGTCCGTTCTAGTTTTACTTGGAAAAGTAAAGTTCACCTAACTTGATAAAAATAAAACAACGACCAGTTAATCTCTAGTATAAACTCCCCTTAAGGAGATGAACTGACTGGCTCCTCCTCTGGAGCCCATTCCTGCTTCAGGGAGACGTGTTAGCTCCTCATTGTCTGCAGAGAACATGAAGCTACTGTATTTATAGTAAAACACTCTACTAGCACCTGTAAGGCTCACAGAGTACCACTTGTTTTGAAGCCAAAGCTTAATTAAAGGCCTTAAACTTGGATTCTTTCTAAAAAGCCGAGTAGGAGGAACTTTGATTTATGACCTCAATGGCGACGGAGAAAAATGCCAAACTGAAGCAGCGACGTCGTGTTTATTGGTTGGCATTAAGGAGAAGTTTCAGTTGGTGAAAATCTACATAAATTGCATTATTAGGTGTAATTATTTTTACTAAATTAACCTTATTTTGGGCCAATAACGCCACGTTTATCTTCAGAAATGAGTTATTCATTCAAAAGGGAAGTTTCACAAACTAAAAAATAATACAGAAGCAGCTCGATATGATATAAAGTGCTTCTGTTGGTCATATAATCCACAATTGTGGCGGGAAAAAGGGTATAAAACGAAAATATTTAAATTCCAGCATACAAGCATTTTTATTGTCATCTTCCAGCATGAATACGTCTCCACAGCCTCAACAACGACGTTTACTGAAATACAAACGTGTGAGGTTGATTACGCTCCGCATTGCCCCATCAAACTGTTGTTATGCCCAAATGATGCCCCCAAAAAAAAACAACCTCTTGGTTGTGTCTCAGAGAGCGAGCGGTTGTGGTTTGAGGGCGAGGCTGGATTCTTGGCCTCTGTTGGGTCTTGTTGGAGGAATCCTGCAAACGCCCTTCAGCCTAAGGAAAACCGGCTAGCGGATTAGATAACGGTCTCGGGAGTTAACCGACACTGATTGTATTAAAGAAGCTTCGGACTCACAGGGTCGGGTTCACCAGCGCGGCCCGTCTGCATGTGAGCCGGACTGTGCTGAGCAGCCATCGGGATGAATGGCCATGTGGTTCTGTGGACTCCAGGGAGCCAGATCCAGTGGGCCACCTCAATGCCTGCAGCAGGAGCATAAATAGTTCAGTACGGTTGTATTTGTGGTGATACTCTAGTCTCTGATGAGTGCAAAGCAGGGTGGGAAATGTACGTATTTTAGGGGGCAGTTTTTATCCCAGTGACTGAATTCAAGAGGGTTTAAAAATAAATTGGGGGCACTTTTTTAAACTTGTGAAATAACATTTAACCTTTATAAGAAAATTATAAATACGCTTATTTAGGCTTGCAGTGTATGAGCAATTATCATACAAATAGCAATAATCAGACTATTAGGCAGAAGTCTACAGATTCAAAGTGTTTCTTAGATTTTTTAAACATAAATCAGACAATCATGTTCAATGTTATTCTTATATATTTGTGGTTATTTATTGTTATGACATTTTTAAACAACTATTAAACATTTATTAATTAATTATTAGTTGTTTTATAATTCAAAATTATATGTATTATTTTTTTGTTTACCTACATATAAGGTAGTACAGATAGGACACACAGCAGAGAACAAAAACAAAACACTATTAAATCATCATAATTATTAGAGGAAATTATGGGGGAATTTGTTGCCCCACTTATAGTTTATTTAATATTTATTCAATAACTTTTAAAGGATCTTTTAAAGGATGCTCATTTTGAATATATATATATATATATATTTATATCACGTACTATAGCATGCTTCAAATAAATAAAAAAAGTCAAATATTCTAGCTTATAATATAGCACAGTGGGAAATGTGTCATGTCGTTAGTGCTTGTTTTATTTAGTTTTATGTTGCAAAAATAATCTTTTTAAGAAGATTTTACAGTTTTAAATAAAGTGTTTGTTTTCGTAAAGTAATGTAATATATTCTTTATTGTGTGCATATGACTCTTGTGACTAGTTTCGCTGTATTCCTGTATAAACGTGCACTTTATATTTACTGCACACTGATTCGTGAACCAACGGCCGTCAGTTACGCGCCGCCTCGCCCCGCCTTCTTTTCCAGTCACGTGACTGACGTCAACACGGAAGTTGCGCTGGGTCTTTGAAATACAAGGCGCCAGCGGGAGAGGTGAGCAAACACACACACACACACACGCACACACACACACCCGCCTCAATAAGTATCAGCTAACCCCCCTCACGTGCGTAAAGTCGACGAAACACTTTGAAACCGCCCGATGAGGGTCTAACGTGTAGCGCGCGCGGGCTCGCCCCCCCCCCCCTGCAGACCCAAAGGGATGCCCGCCTCGGAGCCGGTCCGGTTGGGTCGGAAGCGCGCGCTGCCCTCGTGCCCGAACCCGCTGTTCGTCACGTGGCTCACGGAGCTGCGGGACGAGGCGCGGGAGAAGGGGCTGAAGACCCAGTTCACGTACCAGAAGGTCTGTGTGACGTCACGACTGTTGCGTGTTAAAGTGTAGAATAATTGAGAAATAATATACATGCAAAATGGTCCATTATATATTCAAAACATGCATAACAATATTATAAGATCATATGTTTTGATGCATTAATGTTGCAGTGAATACATATTTAGTTAATTTGAACTACGTCATAAACTGACGAGCTTAATCCATAAAATACGTCATTTATTAGTTATATTATACGAAAATAATTAAATAATAATACTACAACAATGTAGACAATACCTTAGTTTCTACATGACATTTAAAAAATATATTTGTATTATTATTATTTATTTTTTTAATTATTATTATTAGATATTTACCAGAATTCAGCTGTAGATAAATATGAGATGACTCATTTTAGTTTGTATGCTCACTAGTTTCATGTTTTTTTGTGGTAATATTCATAATATTTAATACAGAACACAATACATATTTAATGTATTTTTAAAAAATGGTAGAATTAACAAATATATATATAGAGGAATTTGATGGAATACACACTTTAGTTGATGTGTCGTGTTGCAGGCCATCAGCTCTTTGAACAAGTACCCGCTACCGCTCGAGAACGCCAAGGAGGCAAAGATCCTGCAGAACTTTGGAGACGGCATCTGCAAAATACTGGACCAGAAACTGCAGCGGTACCGGAGAGAGAACGGTAAGAAGAGCGTATTGTTGTCACGATG
>CM070111.1:2082500-2100000 GCA_036178185.1 Liparis tanakae | reverse complement strand
GATGTGAAGGAGTCGGCGGCTTACCTCACTGTCATGACGCGATACCTGATCAAACTGTATCAGGTGAGACACACACACACACACACACACACACACACACACACACACACACACACACACACACACACACACACACACACACACACTGGCAAGATGGTCCCCTAGGCCTGAGGTACCTGAACCCCTCTTTCTTTACGTTTGTTCTCTCTGGTTTCAGAACCGGACGCTGCTCTGTCGCTCCAGAGAGCTGGAGGGGGACGGAGCGAGTGAGGAGGAGAGAGAGAGCCCCGCCTGCTCCCTCATCTCCTTTCAGGAGTTCAACCACGGGGCGATCAAAAACAAGGTGTGTGTGCATTCAATATATATATATATATATTCAATATATAATATATATGTGTATATATAATATATATATATATATAATATATATTACATATATATATATTAAATATATGTATTTAAATATATATATATTATAAATATATACATATTTTCTTTTTATATATACTTTTTTTATATATATATATATATTTTATTTTTTATATATATATATATATATATATATATATATATATATATATTTTTTTTTTTTTTATATGTGTGTGTGTTTCCCCTCTAGTGTCAGACGCTGAGAGAAGTGTTCGCCAGACAGTTGATGCAGGTCAGCGGTTTGTCTGGAGACAAAGCCGCTGCCGTCCTGGAGCTCTACAGCACCCCCCACAGGTAACTCACCCCCCACAGGTAACTCACCCCCCACAGGTAACTCACCCCCCACAGGTAACTCACCCCCCACAGGTAACTCACCTCCCCCCCACACGGGTAACTCACTTGGTTGTGACCCTCCTCCTCCTCTCTGCAGCCTGCTCTCGGCCTATGAGCGATGTGCCAGTGAAGCCCAGAAGGAGAAGCTGCTCTCCTCCATCCGATACGGGAAGCTCAAAAGGTTTGACGTCCAACTCCAAAGCATCAGACTGAAGAATTCAACACGCTAAATAAGATTTTTAAAAGACAAACACTGCCTTCTCTGAATAACGTAAACCCCGTGTGTCCATGTCCTCGTGTCCAGGAACCTGGGCCCGGCTCTGAGCAGAACCCTCTACCAGCTGTACTGCACTCCAGGAGCTCTGTCCTAGAGGTCCAAGAGACGCTCTCTACTTCACTACTGTGACATGTCTGTATGAAAGAACGTCACCAATGCATCCTCAAACTGAATCCATACAATGTAGCATGGATACAATGTAGCATCATGAACACAATGTAGCATCATGGATACAATGTATCATCATATATACAATGTATCATCATGGATACAATGTATCATCATGGATACAATGTATCATCATGGATACAATGTATCATCATGGATACAATGTATCATCATATATACAATGTATCATCATGGATACAATGTATCATCATATATACAATGTATCATCATGGATACAATGTATCATCATGGATACAATGTATCATCATGGATACAATGTATCATCATGAACACAATGTATCATGGATAGTATTCTGCAGTGGTTTCCAGAACTACGGTGGCCTTGGAGGACACCTTTTAAAATACTAGATAGTAGTAGATCCCCTCTTTGTATAAATGAGCTCATTCTAAAAAACAAACAATCGTTTGTTTTCGGGGATTAACGAGAAGAATATAAAAGATTTTGCACCAATAAATACCTCATTTTACCATCATTTGTGACACTTCATGACAAATGATGTACTGAAGTATACATTGAAGAAGAAGTACCTTGAATGTGTGTTTTAGTACAGTACTGCAGTGACAGATCATATTTGCCATTTGATTTGACTCAAATGACTAAAGATTCATTCATTTTAAATCCCCTAAATTGTAAAATGGATTCAACAAAATGACGTTGTGCCGATATTCTTTTCTTTCTTAGTTTAATTCTAAAATAAATATATAGACAAACAGCGTGGAGATATCTCAGATTCCACCAGAAGGAAACCAGCTGTAGGTTCAGCATCAAGGGAGCGATGAATAACATCAGGGCCAATTTAATGGAAACAACAAGCCATGGAGAGGAGACCACACCCTGCAGTACCGAGACGCTCCAGCAGGGGGGGGGTTGTTAAAAAGCCACAGCAAAGCGGAAAACTACTACAGCCCATTTTAGAGTTGCGAGTCGATGGGATGCTCGCTTAATAAATCCAGAAAAGTATATCGAGAATCTTAAATCTGCGGTATTCAACGTGTCGTTTCATTTTCTTTTTTTAAGAATTTGATCCTTTTTAAACTTTTGGGGGGGATTTCAGCCCGCCGTCTCCACTCTGGTCCCCAACGCGACAACCTGTATTTACAAAATAAAATGAAAAATAGGAATAAAAAAAAAAAAACTGACTCAAATGCGTCATCTTAGAGTGGCTCGTGTACGCCTCCTCTTCCTCCTCTTCCTCCTCCTGGTTGCACTAATACATTACATAAGCGCTGTGGGGTCTCCTAAACTGGAATCAAGGGGTTCACTTCGCAGCCGGTTTGAACGACGTGTCCTGAGACCAAATATTGTACCGACACAAACCTGAAAAAATAATAACAACCCGAACCCTTTGCTGACCCTCCTCCTCGATGAAGAGTTCATTGTTCCAGCTGGAGTCTCTGATGGTCCCCGATAGTCCAATATTCATCTCCAACGCAGATCCGGCTCTTCCGAGTCGTCCGTCGACCGAGATATTTAGATCGGAGACCCTCATGTTCAGGTTTCACCTCCCGAAACAAATAATCCATCGTCGGCAACACGGTGAAAAACACAAAAGGCAGGGCGCCGTTTCCTTTTAGGGAGCGGCCGACGCGAGGATCCACCGACCGCTCTCCAGACGGAGTGACGCGGCGTTCAGGGGCGGTGGGGAGAGACCAAACGAGTGTCCTCGGCGGACGCTTAGTCGGGCATGTCGATGCAGAGTTTGGGGGGCGGGACAAAGTATTTCCCGGGGCTCTGCGTGATCACCACGCCGGTCTTCTTGTGGAACATGGGGGCGATCTTCGGCGGCGGCTCGGGCGCGTCCTCGACCGCCTCGGGGTCCTCGCTGCGCTGGAGGTCGTAGGACACGTTGCCGTACTCGCGGAGGAAGGGGAGGAGCTCCAACAGGAAGTGGCAGAAGTCCTTGCGGATGCCGAACCACCCTGAAAAAAACAAGATTATGACAGGAGAATTTAAAAGGGGCATTTCGTGGATTTTGACCCTCTTTTCTCATGTTTTGTGTCTAAATGACGAACGACAACAAGTCGTGGCGTTGGTCCAGGATTGTGTAACGTCGACTCACAGTGGTTCCCCCCCTTCTGGCCAAAGGTGGTGGCCATGAGCGTGAGCAGGGAGAGCCACAGCGGCACGAACACACACACGTAGCTCAGGCTGTTGTGGCCGTCCAGCTTGTGCACCAGAAGAATCTGAGGAGACGCGGGAAAGGTGTAAGTCAAACATCAACAAAGCTGTGTGTGTGTGTGTGTGTGTGTGTGTGTGCACACATGCAGGAAGTACTTGTAAAATAGACAGATTTAGTTAATCACTGCCTGAGATGGTGATGATCAAAGACAGATTTTTAATCCAAAGTAATTGCATATAAATCACTTAAGAAATTAGTGTTGAACTTTTTTATAACAATGTACAAGTTCGCCTTTTTCACTCTATAATACTAAATAAATGTAATATTTGAGGGGTTTTCCTTAATTTTGCAGGTATTCAAAATGTCCTGTATGCACTGATTTAGAAATTAAACATGTAAAAAACTAAATCTGCATTTGGCCAGCAGAGGGCGACAAAGGCTCATTTAGATACGGCTTTCCTATTTATAATTTAGTAATATAAACACAATAACTTTAATTATCTATTAGTCTGTTTGAAGTTAATTTATATTTGTTCAAGGAATTAGAAAAGATTTATTCGGGCTTTTTACTCCACAAACCAAATTATATAACCTTCAAAATAAGAGGACTCGCCTCGAAGGTGAGAAGCGGCACGACGATGGTCATCCAACTGATCGCCATGGTGATATGAGTCCGCCGTTGCTCGGCGATGATGTCGATGGAGCGGAGGAAGAGGACGGACCAGATGATGTAGTAGAGCACGACGAGGCACAGGAAGGACATCAGGATCCACAGCGGGACGCACACCACCTGCAGCACACCGGGTCTCATTAGAACAGGACCGGGACCGGGACCAGAACCAGAACCAAGACTACACGTAGCAGACCGTAGTAAAATTACGTTTTCTAAAGAGAGATTGGCGCTCAAAATCAGCACAAAATATGAATTCCTTTTCGTAACTTAAAGTAATCACACCAAAGTGTAGAAATACTTCATTACAAGTATAAGTATGGCTTTATGGCTGCATCAGAATTTACTGAAAATGAACAAAAAGTGAAATATTCTCATTATGCAGAATGGCCCATTTCAGAATATTTATAGTTAAATATCTGAATATAGTAAAAAATATGTATATATATATATTAATATATATAAAAATATGTGTATATATATATATATATGTATTTTAATATATATATATATAGAGTGTGTTTTTGAATCTCTGTTCCCTCGTCTAAAAATATATTATTGCGTTATAAACTTGACGCGTAACAAAATAAAAAAAATAAAATTGTGTTAAAGTACATGAGTAAATGTATTCTGTCTTTCAATCATAATAATAATGTGTCTCTGTGTTTGAGGGTCTCACCAGCCACGGCCAGTTGATGATCGGGTCCAGCCTCAGAGCGATGAAGATGAACTGGAGGATGTTAACGGAACACAACACCTCCAACTGAGGAGAGGAAGAGCAAAACAAATATTTCATCCCTCAAATAAAAGAAGCTTACTTTAAAATGTTGTGAAATATTTTTTTAAAGGCGCTGAAAATCAACCCCAAAACAATAAAGCTTCCGTGGGGTCATGGCCCCGATTACAAGCGACTGGGCCTCAGAGTAGTCGCCCTCACCTCGAGGGAGCGGTCGTGCCTGAAGCCCCAGACGCACGCCGCCACGGAGACGGGCGACACGAAGAAGAGCGGCATGAAGACGAGGAGCCAGGAGTAGTTCCCCCTCGCCACGCGGTCGCACACCAGCACCTCGAACATCAGCAGCAGGACGTGGAGCCCCACGGCGATCAGCATGGCTTTGAACTCCACACACGTCTCGCCCTCGGCCCTGAAGGGAGAGCCCAGACCAGCAGGCGCTCAGACTCACACTTGGGATTCCCACGGTCATTCAAATATCATAGAATATTTAGATTGCAGTTTATCATTTCATATTTGTATTTTGCATTATAAGTATTGTTTACCTCCTGCAAGTGTTTCGTGAAATGATTTCTTCATATATTTGTTATTATTATTATTATTATGACATGTCATGTAGCAGACGCTTTTATCCAAAGCGACTTACAATAAGTGCATTTCAACCAAGAGTACAAACTAACAACAACAAGAATACAGAAAGTAACATTTCCTCAACATAGTTGAACTACAAAGGTACCATAATAAGAGATATTCAAGAGCCACTGAAGTGCAAATCTGTTTTAATCCAGATATTTTTGGGGAATTTTAGAATGTTTGTGACGCCAAGAAAACCCTACAGCAATTAAAATCTTCTGAACAAAATTACATTACAATGTTTTTTTAATTATATGTAATCCTAACTGCAGAAAACACCTAAATACATTTAAAATAATAATATTGTAAAACAGATTATTTTGATCATAGCCTGGCACTTAAACAGTGTGTGTGTGTCGACCCGCTGACCAGTCCATACGACAGGGTTCTTACACATTTAGACCGGTGGATTTCCAGTACATTTCCATGTCTTTAAACCAAATGTCCATGACCAAACTGAAATCTCTGTACATTTTAGAAAATCTTGCGTATCGAGAGCGTACGCCGGCTTACATTTTGAGCGTATTTCCTTAAAACACATGAATTATTTTGAACTCGGCGTAAATTAACATGTGATTATAACAACATTTCCATGACTTTCTTAAAACTTTTATGATTTAAGTTTTTTCCATGACTTCTCCAGGCCTGGAAAAGACTTTTCCAGGTTTTCCATGACCGTACGAACCCTGATAGGAGAGTCTCTACCTGTACTGGGGGTTGTGGGCCCAGACTCCGGTGCCGACCGAGGCCCCGATGATGACCAGCAGCTTCCACAGCCATATGGGGGTGAACACAGCCCAGTAGCTCCACTGGATGACTCCATCCAGCCTCAAGGACAGCAGCACAGAGAAGAGCAGCAGGCAGGAGTAGATCAGGAACTTACTGCAGCGGTAGAGAGGAACGTTGATTTATAGATTCAGGGTCATTACACATGTTGACCGATGGATTTCCAGGACTTTAAACCAAATTTCCATGAACGAACTGAAATCTGGGTATAAACATGAAACATGTAGCGTATCGAGAACGTACGCCGGCTTACATTTTGAGCCCTTTTCTTTAAAAAACATATGAATTATTTAAAACTCGGCGTAAATGAAGATGTGATTATAACTAATTTCCATGACTTTTCCCAAACTTTTATGATTCAAGTTTTTTCCGTGACTTTTCCAGGCCTGGAAATGACCATTTTAAACCCTAACCCATGACTTCTCCAGGTTTTCCATGACCGTACGAACCCTGTATATTATTTATTTAACCAGATAAGTCAACGGAGAACCAGTTCTCGTTCACAACGAGGACCTGGTGAAAGATCATTACAAAACCACAACAAAAGAAACAGAGATACATCTCAAACTATCTCAGAGGGAGGGCCTTAGTTACTATACTGTTATAAGCATGGTTTATCAAGTTAAATACTTTATTTACCAATACAATGCAGAGAAAATAGGATATGTAAATACAATTATAAAGGAAAAAGCATCTTTGGCTGTAAGTAAAACTTCGATTAAATAGATGAAGAAAAAAAAGATGCGTACAATAATTATCTGTCCAATATTGTTAAAAATCTTAATGTTCTAATTGTAATACTTTGTATTGTCTTCCTTTACATTTTGGACGTAACGCTACGACGTAAAGTGAAGTACGACGGCTAGCTATGACGTCACAGCTAGCCTAGCCTAGCTCGCTGCACCTAGCGAGGCCTCGTTTTCCCCCGATAACTTCCTCGTCGCATTAGCTGAAATTGATATTCAACAGGACACATCATTTAAAACTCGCGGACTTTTAACACGAGTGTAAAAAATACCCGTTTCAACAGAGGGTGTTTTTTGTTTTTTGGGTCTGAGTGTCCTACCTGGGGTTGAAGTCCTGAAACAGTCCTCTTAAATTCATGGTGAAGAGTAACGGACGGCCGAGCCAACATTAGTTCACAGTGTCGTTCGGTAATTCACCGTAAAACGTGGATGCTAAACGTGTTAATTTCGGTGTTCGCTAAGCTCCTCGGTTCGGCTTTATTACGGCTCATTTTGTTGTGTTTTTAACCGCCGGAAATTACGTCACTACGCTTCTTCTTCTTCTTCTTCTTCTTCTTCTTCTTCTTCTTCTTCTTCTGCTTCTTCTTCTGCTTCTTCTTCGTCTGTGTCTATTGGCGGTTGGCGCTGCCACCAGGCGGTTTGGAGGGGGGTTCACAGTGACTAGGGTTTCCAATATTCAACGATAGTAATCGATAATCTAAGTTCATTTTTATTATATATATATATATATATATATATATATATATATATATATATATATATATATATATATATAAAATAAAATAAAAAATAAGAAATAATTATTTCTTATTTTATTTTAATATTCTTTATAATCGATAATCCTTAGTTATTTTATATTATTATACATATATATATATATATATATTAAAATTAAAATTAAAATAAATAATATATATATTATTTCTTATGTTATTTTAATACTATTTTTCTTCTATTTCTTTGTTACTAAATGAAACATTAAAATAAACCCTTTCTCTACTTTTAGTGGCCTTTATCTCTTCAATGGTGATATGATAACCAGGTGCGGACCCATAGGACCTCTGGCTGTGAGGTTTCACGGTATCAAAATAACTTCCGCTGCAAAGATATATGTAAATATGATGAGATGCATATGTTGTGTTCACCTCCGACTGAAAGTGAAATGTCAACGTGGTCAAAGTTTCAGTCTGGACTCCGATGATCCCTTGAGCAAGGCGCGTCCTGGATGACCTCACCTTCAACAGATGTGAATTGCTCAGTGAGTGCAGGGGAAAAGGTGTGTGTTCACATAAAGGTTTTGTTTCTTAACTCAATATCATGACGTAGAAGATATCTGAGGTTTGAGCAACAATAACCTCGAAAACACTTTCTATTTGCACAGCAACACATTTTAGGTCAATGAAGTAAGACATGTGGTTTTAAAGTGTGCAATGCAAACACACACACTCACACACACACACACACACACACACACACACACATATCCTGCACAAACAGTGAGACCAGGGTGCAATGCAGCCCCTCAGTCAGTGGAGCATGGAGATCACAACACTCTGCACTATAGTCGGTGAGTACTGAGAGTTGTATGTGTTATTGAATACATCATGATTTATTTTATTGTATTACTGTTTTCTGAATCAACAAGCAGTTAAAATTCAAATTGTCAAATTCATTGAATGGTTATTTGGGAGTTTTTCCTGGTCCGATGTGAGGTTTTGGGGCAGGGATGTCTATGTGTACAGATTGTAAAGCACTCTGAGACAAATTTGTAATCTGTGAAACTGGGCTATACAAATAAACTGAATTGAATTGAATTAAAAAAATAGTTTAAAAAATATAAATCCGGTCTGATGTTCGGATTTTTTCTATCATTTTAGAAAATAAGAGTCATACAGTTTCCAAAAGGATATACTTCTACTTCTATACTGAATGCCTGCACATATTAACCCAGTATTATTTAGTTTAGGTTTTTATACAACAAGTGTGCTATAGCAGTTACATCGATTTTAAAGCAAATATATATACAAATTATATAAATATATAAATAATATATATATTGAATATAAATTAATATATATATATATATATATATTATATACATAATATATATATATATATAAATATTATATATAAATGTAATATATGTAAATACAATATATATATATGAATATAATATATATAAACATTTAAAATATATATATGTATATTATACTATGCTAAAATTGCAATTAAGTTAATTAAAATCCTAATTAATTCATGTAATTAATTAATTAATTAAAAGCCTTGCAGGAGTGCAGTATGAATCCCCTTCGTTTTTTTTAAGCAGCATCGTTAAAAAAAAAGTTAAATGAAAGAAGGACATGCAGCCTTATATTTCAGCGTTGCCATGGGGACTCTGAGCTTGTAGTAAGAGTAAACGTTGTCCCTCTCAGCCTCTCTGAGAGTCGTGCCCAACAGGTCCCAGTTCTTCATGTACGAGTCGGTGGCGCTGAGCTGCGGGGCGGCGGGCCGCGTGAGGAGGAACACCTCGCACGCGAGCGCAGAGGAGTGCGGCGTGCACTGGGGCAAGAGAAACGAGTCCCACTGCGTCATCAACGACCTTCACGCGCTGGACACCGGGGCGTACTGGTGCCAGGCCGGAGGCGGGGGGGGCTGCGGCCCAGAGGGCGCCGTCAACATCACGGTGACCGGTGGGTTCTGAACCCTCGACATGACGACGAGCAGCAGCGACCAGCTGATGACGCACTTCCACTGGAGCCTCTGCACCAGTCGCTCTGACCGTTCGCGCGCCTCACTTTTTTTTCATCGCAGACTTTACATTTTTTTTTAAATGAACATTCGGGGCTAATCAAAAAACATTCGGGTCTTTAGCCCCGGTTTTTTTAACGTAGCGACGCCACTGCTCTGCAACATCCATTTTTTAAATAGCGCAATACCAAAAAACGCCACACAAGTTAGCTCGCAACAGAGCCGTTTACGTATTTAGCTTTAAAAAAAAGCGTGATCTGGATTTGCAGCTTTAAAGCTATTCTAAAGCTTTAAAGCCCTTTACTGACCTCTCCTGACCTTTACTGACCTTTCCTGACCCCTACTGGCCTTTACTAACCTCTCCTGGCCTTTACTGACCTCTCCTGACCTTTCCTGACCTCTACTGGCCTTTACTGACCTCTCCTGACCTTTCCTGACCTCTACTGGCCTTTACTAACCTCTCCTGACCTTTCCTGACCTCTCCTGACCTCTCTCCGTCATCCAGGCGGCTCTGTGATCCTGGAGAGTCCCGTCCTCCCCGTGCAGGAGGGACAATCGGTGACTCTTCGTTGCACGAGCGAGACGCCGTCCTCCTCCAAGCGCCTCCGGTTCTATAAAGATGGCGTCCTCCTCCTCCTCGGCGGCGCGGCGGGGAACATGACCATCAGCAGTGTTTCAAAGTCCGACCAAGGCCTCTACGGGTGTGACATCATCGGGGTGGGAGAATCGCTAAGGAGCTGGCTGGCCGTCCGAGGTGAGCCAATGAGAGGGCGGCTCAGCTGTGTGTGTGTGTGTGTGTGTGTGTGTGTGTGTGTGTGTATGTGAGATAAACCTGCCCGACCACATACGCTGTGTTCTAGCTGGGCGTCCTGAATCTTCTCGTTTCTCTGCGGCGTGCGTTTCACTTCCTGTTGTGGCCGTCTGCCTCTTGCCGGCCTCCGCCGCCATGCTGCTGCACTACTGGAGGAACCGCAAAGGTCAGCAGCCCGTTGGCATGGCGACGAAATTACATTTTAGCACCGGAAATCACATATTTTTTAAAAACGATACGTCGACAAATCCCCCGAAAACCACAAAATGTACCCAAAAATGTACAAAATGTTTTTCTTATTTTTTTCTTCCAGTTTCACCGAATAAAAAGAACGCAACAAAATATTGTAAATGAAAAAAAATGTAAAGTAAACTTAATTTTTTTAACTTACATTTTTTTTTATTATACAAATTATAAAAATAAAAAAAATAATTAATTATTTTCAGTTTCATTGTAAAGGACAAGAACAAAAACTTTAATCAATTAATTAAAAGAAAATTATTATTATAAAAAATAAAAATTCTACAAATGATTTTTAAAATCTGACGTATCTTCTTCCTCTCGGCCAAAGAGTTGCATTAATGTCCCAAAACGATTAAAAAAAACACATTAATAAGATACAACGTTGCCCCGGGTGACGTGTTCCTTCATCACCATCAGCACACACTATGTAGTAAACAGTTGTTGTTGACATATTGTCAGTTTTTGTTGTCTTCAGGGTGAAAAACATTTTCAAAAGAACGACAATAACAACTTCTTGCATATGAAAGAAAAACTCTCTGATTCTGATTCACGGAAAAATCTTTCACATGTATTTCCAATCGTGATTTTTAACTTGTGATTATTTCTCAAACCCTGTGACCCTGAATGTTGCGCTGCAGGTAAAGTAAACGGCGAGGTGTCGTACGTGGATGTGACCATCGCGCCACAGGAAGTGGCCCCGAAGGACGGAGGTAAGCATCGCTGATACCGACACACCTTAACCAGCAACAAATATACAACGAATAAACAATAATAAACCTGTTTGAACTATGGACCAAGTGGTGAAAGTCATTTTCAAGATGATTATTATTAACCACAGTATTTATGTTTTACGGGTAGTTTAAACTTTAAACACTCCAGAGGGAAATATTGCACTTTAGTCCGCCGCATTTATTTTAAAACTCTACTCTCACAAGTTACTTTTTGCGGATTCACGTTATTGCGACATAATATAATGAAATATTGATATAAAATTATAAAAAATATTATTAACATATTACAAGTTAAAGTACAGTTCTAGATGCTGTCCATGCACACCAGTTAAAACATTAAAAACTAAATTTAAAGCAACATTTAAAACAATATTTAAAGGAACATTTAAAACAACATTTAAAGTTTTTTAACACTTCGTGTGTGTGTGTGTGTGTGTGTGTGTGTGTGTTCCTCAGAAAATGAAAATTCACCAACCTTCTACTCAACAATCAAAGCATGAACCTCCTGAAACAGAACCAGTGAAACTGAAGAAATGTCTGTTACAGATTGTTTTTAAACTTCTTCTTTCCCACACTTTGCTGAAAAATTTAAGAAATTCACCTGAATTTTTTCCCACTTTGTCTGGTTTTATTTGTATTTTTTCAAGTCTCTGATTATAAATATGAGTGAAATATGTCTACCTTTGTAACCCTTCGACCGTTAAAGTTTCTTTGTGGGTCTATAAATACGAGAACGGAGTCACTTCATTTGTTGAGTAGCCTCGAACGCATGCGTCCTCACTCCTTACAACCTCGAACGCAAGCGTCCTCACTCCTTACAGCCTCGAACGCAAGCGTCCTCACTCCTTACAGCCTCGAACGCATGCGTCCTCACTCCTTACAGCCTCGAACGCAAGCGTCCTCACTCCTTACAGCCTCGAACGCAAGCGTCCTCACTCCTTACAGCCTCGAACACATGCGTCCTCACTCCTTACCCTGATGAGTTACTCCTCTTTATTCATTCTGTTTTTGACGCGTGTTTGTTGGACACGAGTCAGAACCCTTTGCATCCTGCAAGAAGTGGAGAAGAAGACGACAAAACAACCTGATAATAAAAAGAAAAAACTCCTTTTATTGATATCACAATAACAACATGGCAAAACACTTACGTGTGTTTTCATATTTGTTCTTGTGACATAAAGATGGATTTATTTACATAATTAACTTTATAAAAGTGCTTTTTATATCATAACCATATATTTCAGTTAGAGGACAGAGGATAGACTGAATTCTCCCTCCCTGAAACATCTGACTGAGGATCCTGAAGGGAGTCCCTCTTCACTGAGGACTGGTTCTGAAGGGGTTCTCCAGGCAGAGGCCTGTCATTCCTCTTGGGTTCTCTCTTCAGGAACTTCATGGATGCAGAGAGGTCTCCTCTCTCACACAAAGGAGGACGATCCGTCCCCGACTCTCTGGCTGTGGGCGACTTTCTGTCCCTGAGGAATCTCTTCCCCCATCGGGTCCGTTTGTCTCGGGTCGATCCCTCACTGCTGTGAAGAGAGCAAAACAAATACGATTCATTCAAGTGAAGAAGAACAAGAACAAGAACAAGAAGAAAGGTGAAGCGGGATGAAGAGCAGCGGCAGCATCCTGCAGCTCATCTGCTCCCTGTGAGAGGAGACGGAGGACAAGAGTCACACACCGGTCACTGAGGACGGCCAACATTCACGGGGAAATACCCCGTTAGGCCACCAGAGGGCGCCAGAGAGCTGGACGCTGAAGGAGCAACGTGCCTGGCCTCGTTAGGCCCCGCCGTGCTCATGCACCTGTCGTACTGAATATATATTAGGGCTGGGCACGTTAATCGTGCGTTAACGCATCACTTAATTACCGCCGACAATTATTTTATCGCACGTTAACGCAGATTTTATTATGTATTTTATTATTGTAAAAGTGTGTTGCTCACAGGCTTTTATTTTCTAAAATCTGCTACTGATTGCTGCGCAACCGGAACAGAAAGTAATTTGCGGTTTAACAAACATGGAGAAGAGTGCGGAGATTTTAAAGTTCTTAAAGACATCGGAGTCGACAGAAACAAAGTCGTATGTAACCACCGCCGAGAAGAATCGTCTCATCACCGGAGTACTTCAGTCTTAAATATCATTTAAATGATGAACACAACGTTGATGCCACGAATCGTACAACCAGACACACAGTGGAGTGAGGAAATGACAGGGTGGCGGGCGGAGATTTCAGGGTGGCGGGCCGCCCCCCTGTTATAATTATAGGGGAAACACTGAACAATGAACTGATTTTGTATCTTTATAGATCGTTTCTGAAATGTTGCTTAAATTATGCTAACATTAAAACATCTTTACTGGAAGAGTTTGTATGTTAAAAAAAGTTGTAAATGGATTTCCCCAAGAGTTCCAGGAAATTAATAATGCAGATGTGTTCCATACATATCTGAAATCCCATACAATAGCAATCAATCCATTTTAATGTATCAATTAGGACATTTTTCAAAGTAAAAGTCCTAAATGTTTAAAGAATTCTGTAATTTCTTTAATGTTTTAGGTGCTTTAGAATTAGATCACGTGTAGGGAAACCAGGGGGTTTGAAAACCAGTAGGGGTGTTGATCATAGCAAGAGAACACGCCGCATTGTTAATCCTACAACCCAATGAGAAACCTCCTCGCGTCGCGTGTGAACATACCGGAGGAGTCTTCTTCTTCTTCTTCTTCTTCTTCTTCTTCTTCTTCTTCTTCTTCTTCTTCTTCTTCTTCTTCTTCTTCTTCGGCTGGCATCCAAACTGGTGCATTACCGCCACCTACTTTGCGAACTAGAAACATCTAGAAACTTTATCCAATCAAAAAGAAAAGACCAAAAAATATATATTATTATAATAAATTAAATAAAAATAAAATAAACTAAGAAGGGAGCCCTGTCAACTTCGGTGCCATACATTATTTTATTCAACCCTGTCTCCTTCAGATACTGCAGCACCCTTCCTGCCCCCAAGGATAATGCATCCCTCAATTGCACCCTTCCTCCTGCCAGCCTCCTCTTCAACCTGCCGCGCTCGTTTTAAATGTCTGGCATTGCCACATGACATGCTCCACCGTTGCTGTTGTCTTGCAGTCCTCGCACAGTCCGGTTGGGTGTTTTTTAATTAATTGCATTGTTTTGTTTAGCTTTGTATGTCCAGTCTAGTCAATATGTTTTCTTCTCTAGTGCTAAATATTGTTGTCCTCCCCTTGTTTACCTCCTTCTGAATCCTATACAGATGTCTTCCTGTGCCTCCTGCCTCCCAACTGTGCTGCGATTCCTTAATAATGTTTATTTTAATTAGTGATTTAGCTTCTGATTAGCTAAATAAAATGTTGTTCTTATTCTGACATTCCAATGCCTGCTTTGCTAGTTTATCTGCTGCTTCGTTTCCCTTTACCCCTCTATGTGCCGGCACCCACATGAATGCTACCAAAATAAAGTACTTCATGTATTTCATTGATTAAGTCCTGCCTGCTGTGAGACGTGAGTGATTGTAACGACACTAATGTTGAACTGGAATCCGGACAAATGATGACCGTACTTATCTGAACCTCCTCCACCCACTGTAGTGCTGCTAAAATGGCCAATGTCTCGACTGTATACGCAGACAGATGGTCTGACGATCTTCGTTTTACTTGATAACGAAAAGATGGGATGGTGACCGCAAAACCGGTTCTACCTGTGCTAGGATCTTTCGATCCATCCGTGTATGCCGGAGTAAATTATTTATATTTCATACCTTCACATATCACAAGATTGAGCATTACATTATGAACATTTTGGCATTAGTTGCATGACAATTGGATATAAATTGACCGTGCTATGGTAAAAAGAAGTCTTTGACCTTTGACCCGATCGATCCCAAAATCTAATCAAATGGTCCCTGGATAATAACCAATCATCCCACCAAATGTCATGCGATTCGGTTTAATACTTTTTTACTTACGCACGCACACATACAAATACGCGGCGATCAAAACATTACCTTCTGCAATTTCAATGCGAAGGTAATCACTATTTGGCAACCAAGGGACAGAAAACCCCAAAAAACAAGCCGATCAAACGTCACGTCTCGTATCTTTCATTAGCCTGCGAGCAAACATGCAGAAGCAACGTGGCCGACATCCGTCACTCGGGGTCGCCGGCACACAAACGTCCCTTTGTTTTAACGATTCAGGTAACGTGTTGTTTGTTTCATAAACACCTTGAGCAACTCGGGCGGAGAGAAAGTCAAGAATTCAATGATGTGCAATTAAAAAGTATTTAATGATAAAGATGATCCAACAGCATAATGTCATACATGGTCCTCGATCGAGGAAAGTTCACGTGTCCGAGAAGCAGCTAGTTAGCTCCATCTAGAAGGAAAATATCACCCCGGACAACGGTTTAATGCTAACGGCTAATCGCTTCACAGGAGGCGAGGATTTCATGTAAACTCAGAAATAGTTCCCCTATTTCTGCTAGTTTTTCCACTTTCCTCCTGGAAATATTTTTGTATCTTTAAGTGAAACTTCCCTTTTGATCAATACATTCCATTCATATTTAAATCATCTTACAGTTGTAACAAATATAAAGTGACTTTCTTCTATGTTTTCCTCATACATTCTTCAAAATACCCCATTAGTAAGTATCATATCCTTCTTATGTATTATAATTTAAACATAGACATTACATTACATGTCATTTAGCTGACGCTTTTATCCAAAGCGACTTACAACCCTGTTACATTCGTACACCGTAGACGCAGCTACAGGACACATTGACTAGGGCGGGGATCGAACCTCCAACCCCTTGATTGAAAGACGGGCCTGCTACCCACTGACTCACAGTCGCCCCCATAGACGTTCTATATATAAGTGTGCAACTAAAAATACAAACTATTACAACTCTACAACTCAAAAAAACAAAAACAATGGCTGCTCCCATAAAGACGTTAGCTTGGATGTTAGCATAGCATCAGCGAACTTTGGCAT
Source organism: Liparis tanakae (assembly GCA_036178185.1). NCBI lineage: Eukaryota > Metazoa > Chordata > Actinopteri > Perciformes > Liparidae > Liparis > Liparis tanakae. The sequence continues at coordinate 2,083,548 of CM070111.1, read as the reverse complement.
CAAACATCCATCGCATTGCTTCCCTGTGTGTTTCACTTCTTATTAGGTCACAATTCAATCAATTCATTCTCCGATCGCAGCGACCTGCCAGTCGATCGCGGTGTAGTGTTGGTAGATCGCATGACATAAAAAAAAATTGTCCCGCCCCCCTCTAACTTTCTCTATAGCGTCAGACTACAGCAGAAGCGTGTCATTTCTGTCTCTGTGTCGCGTTAACAGTCCTCTGCTCGCCGTCTGGCTTGCGCGCAGTGGGGTGGAGCAAAGAAAAAGTCACTTGCACCCCCCGTCCCCCGTCCCCCCGTCAACAACCGGTCGACGAGTGGCAAAGGTCGGTGAGCAAAGGTTTGTGGCTAACGAACATTTTTAGACATCGGTGGCCAAAGGATCGTAGCTAACGAACATTTTATAAACATTGGTAGTAAAAGGTTTGTGGCTACCGAACATTTAAAAAAAATCGGTAGTAAAAGGTCCGTTGGTACTGAACATTTTATAGACACTGATAGTAAAAGGTTCGTGGCTACCGAACATTTTAAAGACATCGGTAGTAAAAGGTTTGTGGGTACTGAACATTTTTAGACATCGGTAGTAAAAGGTTCGTAGGTACCGAACATTTTATAAACATCGGTAGACAAAGGTTCGTAGGTACCGAAAATTTTCTAAACATCGTTGGGCAACGGTTTGTTTTAAAGCTACTCAAACTCATCACAAATATCTACTCTTTCTGCAGTTGCTGAAAGAGTAGACCTTCTTTTTCTTCTGTTAAATCTTCCAGAAGACTGAAGCGGTTAGTAGACTGTGAGAGGTTGTTTGTAAGCTTGTTCTTGGCGGCATTTGAATGTGGCAAAGAGTCGGACTTGCTCCTGGAGCGGCTTACAGACTTCCCCTTGGCAGGGAGTGCCGGAGCAGCGGCGGGCGACGGCGGAGCAGCGGCGGGCGACGCCGCACCTCTATGCATCAAATGGTCGACGTCTCGGGGCAACGGTTCCGGTGTGGGGTTCGTGGGGTTCGAGACGCCTTGAGAGGGATCCATCGGCTGTTGGTGCTGGCA
>CM070111.1:2060000-2077500 GCA_036178185.1 Liparis tanakae | reverse complement strand
TTATTTTGTACCCTTGAAGTAGCCCTCGGTCTCAAAAAGTCTGGTGACCCCTATTGCGAATTTATCTCGGAGTGCTTTACAATCTGTACACATAGACATCCCTGACCTTTGACCTCACATCGGACCAGGAAAAACTCCCAAATAACCCTTCAGGGGGAAAAAAGGGAAGAAACCTTCAGGAGAGAACAGAGGAGGATCCCTCTCCAGGATGGACAGATGCAATAGATGTAATGTGTACAGAAGGACATATTTAGAGTTAAAATACATTCAAGGAATCTGACAGAGTTTATCAATAGTTCATATTTAGGCATATTCCACGATGGAGAGTTTGGAGACCTCCCAAGTGGAGGAGTGGGCGGAGTCCCAGCAGGGCAGTGGCACAGCTGGCGACAGGAACTCACGATCCAACCATCGAAGGTCCATCAGCAGATGGAATCTATGCCGTCTCATAGGGTCCGATGACCCCATAAGACGTGAAGTCAGAAGGACTCCGGGGAGAAAGCAGAGTTAGTCATGTGTGATGGAGAGATGAAGATTCATCCATAGGAGAAAGAAGAGGAGAGAGCTGCTCAGTGCATCCTAAACGTCCCCAGCAGCTATAAGCCTATACCAGCATATCCAGGTGTGGACCAGGTGAACCTGATTCAGCCCTGACTATCAGCTCTGTCAAAGAGGAAAGTCTTCAGTCTACTCTTGAATGTGGTGACTGTGTCTGCCTCCCGGACTGAAGGTGGAAGCTGGTTCCATAAAAGAGGAGCTTGATAACTAAAGGCTCTGGCTCCCATTTTACATTTTAAGACTCTCGGAACTACAAGTAGCCCCACATGTAGTGAGCAGCTCTCTGGTGGGGCGATACGGTACTACAAGCTCTTTAAGATATGATGGTGCATCACCAATTAAGGCTTTGTAAGTTAAGAGAAGAATTTAAAAAGTGATTCTTGATGTTACAGGGAGCCAGTGCAGAGCAGCTAGTGCAGGAGTCATGTGATCTCTTTTCTTAGTTTTAGTGAGAATACGAGCTGCAGCATTCTGGATCATGAAACGTTGTCTATTTATGTACTCCTTTTAACACACACACACACACACACACACACACACACACGGCCAATATGTTTTGATTATTTGTAGAAGAAAAAAATAAGAAAATTGGAACCTGAAAATTCAACTTTTTATTTTATTGATATCACAACAACAACAACAACAACAACAACAACAACACGGCAGAACATTTCAGTTTAAACTGAGCAGTCGTGAACCTCGTGCTGAAGTATTTGTTCTCAAGACTTATTCCATAACGATGGATTCATTTACATCATAACTTGAAAAAAAGGTGCCTTGTGCATTATAACATTATATGTCAGTTAGAGGACAGAAGATTGACTGAATTCTCCCTCCCTGAAACATCTCTGCCTGAGGATCCTGAAGGGAGTCCCTCTTCACTGAGGACTGGTTCTAAAGGGTGTTCTCCAGGCAGAGAACCGTCAGTCCTCTTGGGTTCTCTCTTCAGGAACTACAGCTCCTTGATGGATGCATAGAGGTTTCCTTTCTCATGAGTAGAACTTCATATCAATCTCCTGAGGAGAAGAACCACAAGAACCAGAAGAACCAGAGGAGCTGTCATCAGTACACAGTAGAGGCCGATCCGTCCCCGACTCTCTGGCTGTGGGCGACTTTCTGTCCCTGAGGAATCTCTTCCCCCATCGGGTCCGTTTGTCTCGGGTCGATCCCTCACTGTGAAGAGAGCAAAACAAATACGATTCATTCAAGTGAAGAAGAAGAAAAAGAAGAAGAACAAGAACAAGAAGAAGAAGAAGAAGAAGAACGGTGAATTTAAAGAGTTCTACTGAATCAACCTACCAGAGACATTGAGCTGACACTTCCCAGAGTTGCTCCCATAACTTGTGAACACGTCACACATGTACTGACCCGAGTCAGAAGTTCTGAGTCTGGACACATGAAGTCTGACTCGTCCTCCTCTGAGGAGGTCTTGGTCCCACTGGACTCGTCTTACAAAGTGTTCATCCTGTACCTCTGGGTTCTGGACTCCATCTTCAACATACAAGAAGTTGATGGGCCTCTCATCAGTTAACAGAACACATTGGACATCCGGGGACTCAGAGGGGCGTTCAGGGTCGGTGGTGAAGGTCCATTCCAGGGTGACGTTGTGGTTCTCCTCTGCCTGATAGGAGCTCTGTGTCACGTTCACTACGAAGGGTCCTGTGGAGGAGACGGAGAGGGAGGAGCAGAGCAGCCTTTAAACCCCACCTGCATGTCTCTGAGGGCCGGAGGGCTTCACCCACACGGGAGAGAACTACCCGCAGACACAGGAGGGGAGGATGAAGAGCAGCGGGATGAAGAGCAGCGGCAGCATCCTGCAGCTCATCTGCTCCCTGTGAGAGGAGACGGAGGACAAGAGTCACACACCGGTCACTGAGGACGGCCAACATTCACGGGGAAATACCCCGTTAGGCCACCAGAGGGCGCCAGAGAGCTGGACGCTGAAGGAGCAACGTGCCTGGCCTCGTTAGGCCCCGACGTGCTCGTGCACCTGTCGTACCGGATATATGCAGATTTCAGAATATTTATAGTTATAAATATATGAATAAAATATAGTAACAAAAATGTATATAAATGCATTTTAATATATATATATATATATATATATATATATATATATATATATATATATATATATATATATATATATATATATATCTGAGTGTTTGTCTTCAGGTGCGATCTTTCTATAAAAATATGTTCCTACATGTGTTTCTTCATGTGTGATGTGGCGCTTTCTTTCATAATTGTACATATATGTGAAATCAAGAGCTCCAACAATATGTTCTGCATTGTTTTGTAGATATAACATTACTAGTATTTCATTCTTCCTGTTGCTCAGTGTTCTCTAGTGTTTCTAATCTCTTTTCACAGTACCATCGTCATTGTATACTCGTCACGAAAATACATTAGTGGTTGTCAAAATGCGTCGGTCTCGTGTGGCCAAAGCGTTGAGAACCAGCACCGCTCAACATGTTTCAAAGTGTAAACATCCGCTCGAGGTAACCAGTTGTTTCAGATCCCTTCAACCAAACTCATGAAAACATAAGAAATGTGACTTATTGGATGAATATATAAATTATTGAAACTAATGTCTGGTGGCGCAGCGCTGCCCGTCTTTGAGTTCAGTTTCATTTTGCATGAAAGAGATAGAAACCAGGTCGGGCGATCTTTTTATTCTCTCTAAAATGTATTTCTTCCTCCGTGGCTGTGACGCTCTGCTCACTTATACAATCGTAATCGCCGAAATGGAGCTGAACTGTGGCTTGAAGACCTCCAGCAATATGTTAGTGAATGTGTGGGAACAAGGAGCCTGAGACAGAGCTGCGGGCTGAAGAGAACACGACGCACGCGCAGGGAAACCAGTAGGGGTGAAAACCAGTAGGTTTGAAAACCAGTAGGGGTGAAACACCGGACGCGTCGAAAGAAGTCTGTCTTATCGCTCCCGCTTCTTCAGCCGAATGAATCTTCTCCTAAACCAGCCTGAGATGTCGTGTCTTCACGTGTTGCCTGTGAGGCGTCCTGCTGCCGCCTCTGCTCTCTTCTCTCTGGACTCGGTCCTCATGAACATGGCGCTCCGCCAACATGAACATGTTACACTTGACTCCGAGTCCCGCGGAGTAAACAAGGTCGAGGAACGACAGTCTGATATTTATGCTATACGACGAGCTGCTCTCTCTCTTCTCTCTTTGATTCGTGTCTCTGAGACTTTTCCTCCTCCGGCGGCAGACCTCCTCTGCCATGACACACATATGCCGACGGTTGGTTCATATAAAGTACAACAAATAGATAGAATAAAAGCAAATACATACATTTAAAACGTATCATGTAGTCCCACGGCTCCTCCGCCCTTTTTCCACGCTTTGTCTACTACGGTTTCGAGAAGTAAAAAGAGTCGTGTCATAAAGTTATTGGTGTCCACAAAAGGCTCTTTACTTTCTAAACCGCGTTCCTCGCCCCGTGTGTTACTCCGCGGAAGTCTAGTGTGAGCATATGGCGGAGCGCCGTGGAAGTCAACAACAGGGAAACGGGGGGAGAAAGCAGAGGCAGCAGCCTTAACTGGCTTTGGTGCGCCTGCATGAGGCAGAGCCTCCCCTAGGAGTGGCCTCGAGAGGACTTCGCTGTGAAACGTCACACCTGTAACCTGTTCGGGAGGCTGGAGTCGAGACAACGTAGGTGACCCTGCTGATGCCTGTTCAATATACTACTAACTTCAATAAATACTTGACACAATGCTCTTGTTGTCAGTCTGATATTTATGCTATACGTCGTTATCTGACGTCAAGACGATGTGGGACCAGTTTACTCTCCATACAGTGTGTAATGAAGCATGTAGCCCGTTGTTTGCACCCAGCTCGCCCACCGCTGTCAGCTGGGAAACTGTGATCGACTCCGATTAAGTTGTGATACAACAACAACAACAACAACAACAACAACAACAACAACAACACTGTGTGCTGTCTCACATCTCTTATGTTTTATATTCGAGACTACGGATCAACATATATCCTCGTAACTATACTCTACCCTGTGCAGCACTCACTCCAGATTAGACATGACTGTTACGTGTTGTTTTGTTACGGTAAGGACACATTGAATAACTACACACAGGAGTGGGCGTGTCTTTAGACACGTGACGGCGGAGCGGCTCCAGCCTTCATTTAGGATTTCGACGGCATTAACGAAACGTTTTCCACCTTCATGACGAACATATCACTTGTTGACAATGAAATATCAAGAGCATTGTGTCAAGTATTTATCCACTCAAAAAGAAAAGAAAAGAAATAATCATAAAAAATAAAATAATAATAAATAAATTAAAATTAAATTTAAATTAAATAAACTAAGAAGGGAGCCCTGTCAACTTCAGTGCCCTAAATTCTGCATATGACATCTGGCCTACTAGGAATATTTTCAACATATTTTTTTAATTCTTGTCCATTTGCCAACAAACTCCGAGCATTCCATTGTAGAATCAACATGACGATTAATCCCGTGCGCATGATTCTCTGGTTAACTGCTCCTGTTGTTTAAGCTCTTCCTGCACCGCCATATTCCGTGAATATTTAAGTATCTTGATGCACTTTTTACTATTATTTCAATTTTCTCAGATCTCCCTTTTGCCTGGAATGTGCAGTTAACCACTTCTGCCATGAAAAACACAAAGTTCTCCTTATTTACTGCCATTATATTCTCATCTCCCCTTTGATTTAGTCGGTAGTTGTTCACTTGGCTGTTGAGCCGGTTCCTTCCTGACTACATCTCCCCCCCTCTCCCCCCCCCCCACACACACTCTCCCTCTGAGCCATCTTTGCTGCTTCTGCATACGATGTATTCAGTTTCACTTTCAGCTGCTGCACTACCCCTGCCTTCTTTCTCACTTCACCCCCCCATAGGCCACACTGTGTGCACCTCACATTTCCCATAGTCATGTTCCCCTCCACATTTTCCACATATTTGCTTCCCTTTACATGCTGCCGCAAGATGGCCATACGTTTGGCATTTTAAACACCTCAACGGTGGTGGGACATGCTCTGTACCTTAAATACCCCACAGTGACTGTCAGGAAACACCCTTTCTTTCTTTCATATATATATATATATAAAGCTTCTCTTTTGCATGCATACAGTGAAGGCGTCCAGCTCACCGGTCACACAGGAGGCGAGGCCGACGAGCAGCAGGAGCTCACAGCACATCTTCACCTGTGAAGGTAGAAAACAGTTCTAGTGTCAATAGACACAAGGGGCGGAGCTAGAAAGAGGGGGCGGAGCTAGCTCACTCACGACGAGCATGACTCGCAGGTCATTGTCATTCTGTCTCGACGTGTCGCATCAACACTTCTCAGCTCTCCGTCTCGCGCGCCGCAGAGCTCCGATGCCGGCGTGTGCGTGCACACGTGTGCGTGGTCTATTGTTATGGATGCTGACCCTCCTCCGTAACGACTTTTTTTTAAAAAGTGTGTTTTCGGATCGTTCCCGTTCCCGTTCTGCAGCTCCTCCAGGAAGAGGCCGGTCCGGAAGAGGAAGACCGGATTCTTTTCCTCGAAGGTCTCGCAGCCGTCCCGGTACAGGAAGCAGACGTTGGGCGTCGGGCCGCGTTTGGACCACTCCACCGGCAGGACGTCTTGGAGGCGGCTGGCCTCACACACACACACAATATATGACGTCATATGCATTTTTAAACATAACACTGTTTAGTAAAAACTATTTAGTAATAAACTCGAGAAGTTTCATGAGGATATATAAAATGTATTTAAATATCTATCATGTATTTATATTTGTAACCTAGTCCCGTGTTGTTCACCCTCAAACGTGCGCATGCGCACCCGACATTTCCCCTTTTTCATTTCCCAATTGGTGGCAGAAGAACTCACTTTGAAATTCAACGACAACTAAAGCGCTCACTTTGTGAACAACAACAACATATTTCAGCTAGAGGACAGAAGATTGATTGAATTCTCAGGATGTGAGGATTTTGAGGATCCTGAAGGGAGTCCCTCTTCACTGAGGACTGGTTCTAAAGGGGTTCTCCAGGCAGAGGCCTGTCAGTCCTCTTGGGTTCTCTCTTCAGGAACTTCAGCTCCGTCATGGCTGCAGAGAGGCCTCCTCTCATGAGTAGGACCTCTGATATGTCTACTGAAGAAAAGAACCAGAAAAAACAGAAGAAACAGAAGAACCAGAAAAGCTGCCGCCAGTCTCCAGAGGATGATCCGTCCCCGACTCTCTGGCTGTGGGCGAATTTCTGTCCCTGAGGAATCTCTTCCCCCATCGGGTCCGTTTGTCTCGGGTCGATCCCTCACTGCTGTGAAGAGAGCAAAACAAATATGATTCATTCAAGTGAAGAAGAAGAAGAAGAAGAAGAAGAAGAAGAAGAAGAAGAAGAAGAAGAAGAAGAAGAAGAGTGAATTTAAAGAGTTCTACTGAATCAACCTACCAGAGACATTGAGCTGACACCTCCCAGAGTTGCTCCCATAACTTGTGAACACTTCACACATGTACCGACCCGAGTCAGAAGTTCTGAGTCTGGACACATGAAGTCTGACTCGTCCTCCTCTGAGGACGTCTTGGTCCCACTGGACTCGTCCTGCAAAGTGTTCATCCTGTACCTCTGGGATCTGGAACTCCATTTTGTACGTACAACAAGGGAAAGGGCCTGTCATCAGCTAACAGTTCACAGATGACATCCGGGGACTCAGAGGGGCGTTCAGGGTCGGTGGTGAAGGTCCATTCCAGGGTGACGTTGTGGTTCTCCTCTGCCTGATAGGAGCTCTGTGTCACGTTCACTACGAAGGGTCCTGTGGAGGAGACGGAGAGGGAGGAGCAGAGCAGCCTTTAAACCCCACCTGCATGTCTCTGAGGGCCGGAGGGCTTCACCCACACGGGAGAGAACTCACCGCAGACGCAGGAGGGGAGGATGAAGAGCAGCGGGATGAAGAGCAGCGGCAGCATCCTGCAGCTCATCTGCTCCCTGTGAGAGGAGACGGAGGACAAGAGTCACACACCGGTCACTGAGGACGGCCAACATTCACGGGGAAATACCCCGTTAGGCCACCAGAGGGCGCCAGAGAGCTGGACGCTGAAGGAGCAACGTGCCTGGCCTCGTTAGGCCCCGCCTCCTTTTCATGGGGTCAGATCAGTCGACAAAGAGACTCACAATACACGCAGAACATCCACAAATACATTCACACACGTGAATACATTACGATTAATATAAATGTAAAATAAAATCACAAATATATTTATGCATTTCTATGTGGATTTGTCTATTTGTGAATTCATATTTATTTATTTATTTGATCGCACTTTATTGAGACTGACCTGACCCCAAAACCAAAATCCACTGCAGTGACATAACAACACACGCTGTGGTTGTCATTGAAATACATTCACAGCATGTTTATTACAGGCTGCACAGGTAGAGCCTAGTGGAGCTCAAGCTCCTCCCCTTTTGCCCTGGATGAGTAAAGTGTCCTATCAGCTGGAGACACTTTGTTTTCATTCATCAGTATTTAAGAATAAAAGTTTCTCTCTCTGTCATCAAGTCCCTGTTCTCCGTGTTCTCCGTGTTCTCTGTCTGATGTCTTCAGGTCTCATTCTCTCCTCTTCTTGATCTCATCCCTTTAGTCTGAATCTGTTCATCATTTATCTCAACACCACACGATTCATTCACGCCTTACCTCGGACACGTCTTCAGGCGGAGAGGAAATAGAGCCCAGGTTCTCCAGGTTATTCAAGGTTCTCCAGGTTCTCCAGTCCCTGTTTCTGGATCATTCTGAGAGAGAAGCAGCAGCGAGCGATCGAGTTGTTGAAGAGAAATGAAGAAATGTCGGTTCAGAGTTTCTTTATATATGAAGTCTCTGTACTTTGACTCCTATCACAGAGATGTGATAGGAGTCAAAGTACAGAGATTGGATTAATCATTCCTTTTATTACCGTTACACACCCATGTATGAGTCCCATGTAGTAAAGTCATGGAAGTCAAACCGAAAGTCAGCAGTGAAGATTTGTTGAAGCACTAAATAAGTTTACGGGTTGAAAGTTAACAAATGATCGTCTTGAACATTTTATTCTAACAATAATGTAATTATATAATCTATAATCCATTGACCTCGCCCCTGATTCACGACCCATGAACACGTGAGTGTTCAGTGGTGAAGGAAGAACCATCTGGTCATCATACGTTCACCTGTGACCTGTGTGACCTGTGACCAGGGGCGGACTGGGGAAAAAAAGTGGCCCGGGAGTTACTGTCAGACCGGCCCACTCAATACACGTATGGACCAGTCAGGCCACTTGGAGATATAAGCCCATACCCATAACATTATTTTGGACGATTACAAAGAAATTACATCATATATGTTGTTTTTAATAACATTTGGCTCAACCAATTTGCCTGGATGGACACATGAAATAAAATGATACTGGCTATTGTAACAGATATAGTAAATACACTATTTGTGTACCTTTTATATTGAAGTGTAATTTACATTGTACCATAGGTTGTACTTTAATAAACTAAGTTTACTTTTTTTTTACTAAAATGGGACACACTGAAGTTGTACTTAAGTTCATCTAAGTATACTTTTCTGTACTAAGTACTGTGTGGCCCTGGGTCTTATCTTGTCTCTGGGCCCTGGTGCTGCTTCCAGCAGCAGAATCATCTAAATAACATATTAACATTGTTTATAATGTTAGTGTTGCGTGTAACACAGTGATTTTAGCAGATTCTAGCTGGTTAACTTAAGCATTATTTGACATTGGTTATTAGAAATGATAAGATTGTCCTCTTTACAACTACCACCATGGATAGCTTGCTCATCGATGGTAAGCACTACAGCTAACGTGTTGAATTAGATAATCTAAATGATGACAACACCACCAGTTTGCTTATTTGACCAGATCATAACAGTCTCAGTGTTGGACCTTTATCTAGCTGATGTTGTCTGGGCTAGCTTGTAGGAAGCATTACCTCATATGTGAAAAGCAAGCTAACATTGGCCAAATGAACACCACAACTTACCATCATATCACCAGTCGGTGGCTTTCCAAATAAATCAGAGATTTTTAAATATTTTTAGGCACCTTCCTCCAGACATCTCTTATTTTTCTCCCTGGGCTTTTCAGCTCCACCTTTAAAGGATTTACGTGTTGGTGCCATGATGTCGAATCACGCTCAAAAACGGCTTTGTAGTGACTTTTGGTACCGGGCAGCAAAGAAAGAATGAAAAAAAAATATTTATATAAATCAAGGCCGGAAATGTGTTTTATTTTGAAAAATGACCGGATACATCCGTCTGTGCGTCTGAGCCTCTTACTCTTGACACATGTCAAGAGGCTCCGTGATAACTTTACCACAAACATTAAACTTAAACGTTATTTTCAACTCTGCCGGAGTGCCGGTGGTCTGGGGGTCTGGATTAAAATCAAGGCAGAAAATCCTTAAAGCTCTGAAAAGCTGCAACATCCAAACCATGATGAGTATGAATAAAGCTTGTGGTCAGTAGTGTTGCATGCTGGGTGTTTGACACCTTGAGTGTGAGTACACTTTGCGAGCAGTAGTATAAAAATCAGTCAGTGATCGCGGTTCATTGACTTTAGATGTTAGAGTAATTTAACGTGTTATTTAAATCATAACATTTCGCCGGGGATGTCAGAGGGACGGCCGGTTGATGACGGAGGTGGGCCGGCCCCAGCCCTGTCGGCCTACCGGGGAAATCCCCGGTGTCCCCTATGGCCGATCCGCCCCTGCCCTGTAGCAAAGTCATTGAAGTCAAACCGAAAGTCAGCAGTGAAGATTTGTTAAATCATTAAATAAGTTTACGGGTTGAAAGTTAACAGTTATAACTAACAGTCTAACACGTCACGAGAGGAACAACAGTCTGATTTAACGACATCACACTCAAGAAATAATTACTATTAAAGACATCATTTATTTTGTGGGGCCTGACGACGCTCCTGGAGGTCGTTCTACGTTGGTATACGTGAAACGTCATCATGAACGTTGATTTAAAAACATGTTTAAACTTATTTAACTTTAAAATAACTCCTAAATATACTCAGTGGTATTTCATATCTGAACTATTTAAATATTTAAAAAAACTTTTAGAACCGAGAAGACGTAAAATAACAGCAACAGCTACGAGAGAGGGAGGAGAGGAAAGAGAGGAAGAAGAGAAAAGAGAGGAAGGGGAGAACGAGAGGAAAGAGAGGAAGGGGAGGAGGGGAGAAAGGGAGAAAGAGAGGAAAGAGAGGAAGGAGAGAAAAGAGAGGAAAGAGACGAAGAGAAGAAAGAGTTTTACTACAACCCAAAAAAAAAAGTTTTATTTTAAAAATATTGGAAACATGTAATAATGTATTAAACTTGTAGGAAGAGAGGACAACAAAAGAAGAGAGGACAACAAAAGAAGAGAGGTGTAGCGTTTATTCATTTCGTCATCGCCGCTGTCACAGAGTCAATAAATCAGCAGCATGGTGAGGATTACGCAACATCTATTGATCCCGATCGATTGGTTCAAACCTTTCAACCAATAACATCTTCAAGAGCTGGAGCTGAAAGGAGCTGCGGATAATCGTATCGTCACATTATTTAACGTTTTATTCCCATAAACTAAAACTCCTCCCACATTTGAAACAAATGTCAACAAATCAACGTAAATAAAGTCAATAAGGTCAATCAGGTAAATCAGGTAAATAGGGGGGAGGTGCTGTCACTTCTCCTTCTCCGTGGACATCCGCCCGTCGTGCCACGCCTCCCTGGTGCTCCTCAGGGCCTTGGTCCTCTTGGGGTCCACCACCACGTAGTCCACACGTGCGCGCTCGCCACGTGCGCGCCCGCCCTCGCCGCCGCCCCCTCCCCCCCCCGCCGCCGTGCAGCGCTTCTGAGGAACGGAGGCGAGACTTTAGAGGCGCTTCATCATAAAATCATACACATTCAACGTGTTAAACATATTTATATTTAATACTTTAGCAAATGAAACTCATTTTTATCTGTAAGAAACAATTATTGGAAAATTATAATAAATAAGTTATTAAACTATAGAAATATACGTACATGCCAACAGGGCTACAGCATATAAATATATATATATATATATATAAAAATATATGTACACATAAATATATATACATAAATATATATATATATATATATATATATATATATAATATGTATATATACACATATACTGTGTATATATATATATATACAAAATATATATAAATATGTATCTATATAAAAACATATGTATATATACATATATATAAATATATATGAATAAACATATACATACATACACATATATGTATAATATATTTATATATATATATTTATATATAAATACATATATAAATATATATATATATTTTTAAATATATATATATATATATATATATATATAAAAACAAAGTGGTGTCACCTGTCTTGTTGGTGTTGACCGCCAGGTGTGGAGGTCCAGGTCCAGGTATTCCACCTGTTTGTCTCCGATGGCTCGCCGGAGCATCGGGCTGCTGACTCCGCCCTCTGAGGCGCGGTGCAGCATGAGCCTCAGAGACTGTAGACACACACACACGCACACACACGTGCACACACACACGCACGTGTATAGAATGAAGGAAGGAGAGCAAAGACAGAAATGATGGAAGGAAAATAGGGAGAAAGAAGTAGTTTTTTTTACCGGCTCCCCGGTGCTGAAGCTGAGGCTGGAGTTGGTCGTCGTCATGGCGACGTAGCTCTCATTGGCGTCGTCGGAGTCGGAGGACTGGGAGGAGCTGTGAGCGGAGGTCGGCCTGACCGACCGGCAGCTGGACGGACTGACGGCGAGACGCGTCAATACATTGGTACCATTGATCAATCATTATTGATTAGTTCAAAATAAAAACTGTTTTCATAACCAATTATTTTTAAACTTTTAGGTAATTAATTTATAAAAACAAATAAAACAGTAGGAAAAATATATATTATTTATATATATTTCTTTTTTTTTTACTGTTTTACTGGAATAAAAGGCAAAACAATTAATACATTAATCAATTACTTGGTTCATGAGAAGAATGAATCACCGAATTCACAAGATCACTAAAAGATAACATAATCTATGAATGAATTGTTTCATCATTTGTTCTAATGAATCATTAGTAGCAGCTACTGTTCCTCCTTGTATTACCTCACCTCCTCTGGTTGTATAACGTTAAATATCTTTAGCGCCACTAGGGGGCAGCAGAGAGCAACACGCGCACACTTACTCCCTCGTGAAGGTTCGAGTGACGGGCGAGCGCACAGGGGGCGGGACTTCCTGCCAGTCCAGCTGCACCGACGTGATGTCCAGAGGAGCTGGTTTCACTGGGAGAGAGAGAGAGAGAGAGAGAGAGAGAGAGAGAGAGAGAGAGAGAGAGAGAGAGAGAGACTTTTACTACTTTGAGAACCACATTTAAACTGCAGAACTGAGGATGTTTTATGTACAAACAAAAAGAACAGGGGAGTAAATAATGGTTTATTTATCATCTGTTAAAAGTGTTAAATACATGTTTACTCTGTAAATACTGGTATGTGCTGCATTTTGAGATAATATAATATAATATTGCATATTCCGGCCCGAAAGAAAGTGTAAACAAATTTAAAATTAAAATTAAAATGCCGATGTGACTTTCTTTATGTATGAAAACAAAAAACTTTGCACTGTTGCAGAAATACCTCCCAAAAAAAGTCAACCTGTATGAATATTGAATGGGTTTCTATAAGCTACAGGTAGATGCCAACGCAGTGGGAGCAGGTAAATAATAAAACAAATTTAAAAAAGGAGAGAGAGAGAGAGAGAGAGACTATTGGAGCAGCAGGACAGCCGTGCGGTCTCACCTCTGGTCTTGTGCGGCGGCTCCGCGGCCGTCTGGCCGTCGGTTCTCTCGGCGGGCGGAGCGGCGCCGGCGGCTGCAGAGATTCAGAGCATCGGACGGCAGAAAGCGTCAAGCAGGCGCTCAAAACTACGAGAGACACTCTGTCTGCGCGCAGAATCCACATGTACACTTCTACGGCAAGACAGATAGCACATTTTAAACTTAACATTGTGTCATCGCCTTAGAAGACTAACGGAGGGGTAGAAAACCCTTCGTATGAGGGCGCAGCTGAAAACAGTTATGCTGCTGAGAGAAGCTACAGGGTTCTTACACATTTTGACAAATGGATTTCCATGACTTTTCCATAACTTTTCCAGGACTTTAAACCAAATTTCCATGACCAAACTGAAATCTCGGTATATGCTAAACATTTTTGGAAAATGTTGCGTATTTAGAGCGTATGCCGGCTTGTATTATGAGCGTCTTTCTTTAAAAAACATGAATTATGTCAAACTCGGCGTAAATGAACAAGTGATAACAAATTTCCATGACTTTTCCAAAACTTTTATGATTTCCATGACTTTTCCAGGTTTTCCATGAGCGTACGAACCCTGAAGCTATAAAACTGTCCTTCCTTTGAGCCACGAGAAGAACAACATTAATATTTACAATAAAAATCATTATTTATAACCTTATCAATGTCTTGACTATATTTTATATATATTTAGCAATTTTTTTGATAAATAAAAGTGAGAGTTTTCATGGAAAACGCCAAATTCCCTGAGTGACTAAACGTCTGACCGCTCGTGTACGTTTGATGAAATGAAGTTTACGTGATTTTCTTTCTCGCCATCGCGTGTGACGGCATCCCCGTCCCCGCTCACCTCTGCGCTGTGGCTTTAAGTTGCGGTGGACCGGCGGCGGCATCGCTTCCGGTGGAGCGTTGGCGGCGTTCCTCCGGAGCGGCGTGTCGAGGGGGTCCACGAGGGTCAGGGGGCGGATACGGAAACCCATGTGGGCGGGCGGGGGGACTTGTCGCCCGAGGGAGGCCGGGTCGCCCGCCGCAGGGTTGGGAAGGCCCGGGAGGGAAGGGGGGAGGGGGGTCATGGGGACGTAGTTGGCCTCCTGGACGTGGACCTCGGGGTCCGAGGGCGGAGGCGGAGGCGGAGGCTCCCTGGAACCAGAGAATTAAATTAAATTAAATTAAATTAAATTCAGTTTATTTGTTTAGCCCAGTTTCACAAATTACAAATTCCCCTCAGAGTGCTTTACAATCTGTACACATAGACATCCCTGACCCAAAACCTCACATCGCACCAGGGAGAACTCCCAAATAACCCTTCAGGGGGAAAAAAGGGAAGAACCCTTCAGGAGAGAACAGAGGAGGATCCCTCTCCAGGATGGACAGAACAATAGATGTCATGTGTACAGAAGGACAGATTTAGAGTTAAAATACATTCAATGAACAGAGTTCATCAATAGTTCATATTTAGGCATATTCCACGAAAAAGACGTTTAGAAATTAGGGCGGTCCCATGGGAAGTAACGCGGTAAAATAATGGCTTCCATGAATCTGAGAGGGTGGAGGTGACTAAAGGTCGCCCTTTGGCACACGTGGCAAATACAAGTTGACCTGTGACCTCCCCCCTTCCGGGCGCCACCATCCACGTGTTGTGAGCGGATACAACTCAAGAGAAACACGACTCTAGACACGCCAGAACGACACCAATCAACGACTTTTGGGGTTGAAACTCCAAATTTCGGTTAAAAAAAGAAAAATAAAGATAATCCTTTAAAAAGGAGAGATGGTATCGCCTGACCGACCTCGCGGCGCCGGGCGGCTCGGTGGTGGCGGCGCTCATGGGGACGTAGTTTTCGTCCACGTCTCCGTCTTCAGAGCAGACGCTCCCCAGAGGTACCAGGCCTTTATTAAACTGAGAGAGAGGAAGAGAGACAAAGACAAAAAGTCATGAAATATGTTCTTTTTATTGTACGGAGGATAAAAAGAAGAAGATTGAACTCACAAAGTAGCTGTTGAAGCTCTCGCTGAACTCGAACATGCTCGCTCGGTCGGAGCGAGGCCGAGGCGTGAAGAACGAACCTGAAACACAGAGGGTGCTTAGCTTAGCTTAGCTTAGCTTAGCTTAGCTTAGCTTAGCATAAAGACTGCAAACGGGGATGCAGCTGCTCCACTAGCACTAGCACCTCCAGAGTTCACTATTTAGCACGCTGCGTCTCGTTAATGTGCAATCGCAGCTGTTCTCGGCACTTATTGGCGGAGGAGCGTGGAGACTCGTGTTGACGGAGCGAACGGAGGTCTGAATGTGGACAGGCGGCTGAGCGTGTCGCCGGTCGGGAGACTGTTGTCTGGACTTCAAAGAACTTCAGGGAATTATGGAATATTTTTCAGCCAGCAGGCGGGAACAAACGAGCCCGTTGTGCGGTTCGGGGGACAAAGGTCTCGTCTTGTTCATGAAGTAATCGAATCAACCGGCGAAGATAATCCATCGAACGCAACGAGGCTCCTGACCTCCTCTGAGGACTGAAACTCTGTCGGAGATTATTTCTACAAATCCACCGATTTACACGACAGCCCAAAGCTGTGAATACGGGAAATGAAACGTGTCGGCCGAAGAAAACGTGACTCGTCCGGTCAGATCTGTGGCCTTCGGGCCCCTAGAGGCCCTGAAGGGCCGGTTAGCTGAAAACGACGCAGATCTCTGAGCTGATCACAGATCAGTGAACAGAAAACAGGCCTGAAGACACCAAGAGACCAAAAAGACACACAACGAGAACGTAGACAGACATGACTAACCAGGAAGAGACAAAGAGACAAAATCTACCACAAAAAGACACAATCTACCACGAAAAGATACAATCTACCACAAAAAGACACAATCTACCACAAAAAGACACAATCTACCACAAAAAGACACAATCTACCACAAAAAGACACAATCTACCACAAAAAGACACATCCTACCACAAAAAGATACAAAGACACACAGAAACTCTCCTCACCTGTCGGTGTGCGTCTGTCCTCACCTGTCGGTGTGCGTCTGTCCTCACCTGTCGGTGTGCGTCTGTCCTCACCTGTCGGTGTGCGTCCCGGCCCACTGAAGGTGTTGCACCTGGGCAGGCCGCCCCCCCCCTCTCTCTCGGGGGGCGGGTGGCGTGGCAGCGTGGCGCCCTGGCCCCTCCCCCTCTCCCGGCCCGGGAGGCTGTCTCAGGGGCGGCGGCCTGGGGGCTGGGCGGGCGCGGCGGGGGGGTGGCGTGGCTCAGGGAGTCCACGCTGGGGGTGGAGGCGGGGCGGCGCAGGGGGCGGGGCCACGCGGCGGACGCCGGCCGGGGGACCTGGTACCCGCTGGTGGAGCCGGAGAGGGCGGAGGAGAGGTGGAGGTCCAGGGAGAGCTTCCTGGGGTGAGGGGCGGGGCGGCCGGCTGGTCTCTGGAGGTCAGAGGTCACGGAGCCCGACCACGCAGCCGTCCTGAAGCCGGAGGAAGAGGAGGAGGAGGAGGAGGAGGATGGAGGCGGGAGGCCGTCGGGGAGGAGTGAAGGAGAGGAGGAACAGGAGGAGGAGGAGGTGGCGGAGGGAGGAGGAGGAGGGTTGTCGGTGGAGTCGGCTTCAAGAGAGAGGGAGGAGCCTAAAGGAGGACTGGAGACGGAGAGATACAGAAATAAGAGTTCAAAAACAAAAAGAGATATCTAAACGTAGAAATCTGTTGAATCTTTTTGGTTTTATTGTGAAGAAATCAGTGAAATAAATCCTCTAATAATCCTCTAATAATCCTCTAATAATAGAGTTCCCATGTCTACACTCAACCTGTAACTCTGGGATTAACTTAGTTCTTTCCTTTAACAACATGTGCATTTAAATATCATCAAACAAAAGCCCAACATGTAGAAACACCCACAAGACGTGTGATGATTAATAATTCTGTTTTTTATTATCGTTGCATAATCAAAACTTTGGGATCTTTGAGGTTTCTAAAATTTATGAAGACACACCCTCTGAGTAGCAGAGTGTAGTTTATATATAAATATAAGACTACAAAAACAAAATAAAGTCCCTGTGTGTGTGTGTGTGTGTTTACCTGATGTGACTCTGGCAGTGC
>CM070111.1:2030000-2052500 GCA_036178185.1 Liparis tanakae | reverse complement strand
ACTCTTCTACACATCGAGTACATCGTTAATATAATACAACTTATGGTTCAAGGAACAGGGCTCCGTTTAGAATTTCGGTGAGAATGCCCGACCTTTGTTTGAAAACAGCGAACAATCGATTCCCCGCAGCCGAATAAAGTTCATATAACCTTTTTATCCTCCTTTTTTATTTTCAAATATATATTTATTCTATATAAAATACTGTTTCATTCAATAAAAGCCTTACTTTGTACAATATCTTGAGTGGATGCGTGTCAGTGAGCGTTGAATGTGTGTGAACGCATCAGTGTGTGTGTGTGTGTGTGTGTGTGTGTGAGAGTAAAAAGAGAACCTGGAGAATGTGTCTTATAACAAACAGCCGGTACCGATTCTGGACCGTCTACACTAAAGAACAAAAAAAAAAAGGTGTTTTACACAATATACACATTTTATTACTTACAAAAAAAAGAAGGTAAAGAGAAAGTAGGTGTTGGGGCTTTATGGTTAGGAGGCGGGGCTAAAGCAGGGTTAGTACCACCAAATGTAACGTTAAAAAGCGACAGAGAGAGACAGAGCGTGTGAATGGAGAGCTGGAAACGATGAAACAGAAGGCGGTCTCGCCGAGGAAAAGCTCGTCGTCAGTGCGTCTCTCATCTCGGATGTTTCCGAAGTCAAAGTGCCGATCCCGGGGACCCACTCCTCGTCAATAAGGCCAAAAGAAGAACGAAGGGAAAGGAAGGAGCACTCCTGTGTAGAAATGTTGCTTAAAAGAAGAGAAACGCTCAGAAAGAAGGGAAAAGAATGGAAGAACGCACTCCCGCCGCGTGGCACCTGTTGTTGCTTTTAAGTGGATATCTTTTGAGGTACTTCTTAAAAACAAAGAATAAATGTACGATTTATTTACGTCTTTCATTTTTTTTTGTTATTTTCTTTTTTGTAATTTCTGTCTTTTTTTTGTTAAAGCTGTGTTGCACAGTAGCACCATTGTTTTAGAGCTGGAAGATGTATCCGGGAAGACAATGCACCATCGGCGTTCACCCTCCTAACGCCTCTCCGCCCTCATCCCCCCCTCCACTCGTCCCCCGTCATCAGGACATCTCTCCGGTGATCGTCGGTGCCGTTACGTCCTCTTCATGCAGACCACGCAGCGGCTGACGCGCGTCCGGAGGTTACCCGCCTTCAGGGTCTCCGACTGGGGCTTCCTGCAAGGACCATTGAGGGTACACATATTGTGCATAAGCAAAATTCTCTAATATTATAACACAAATCCATTTAATTTGAAACCTTCAAAATAAAAGCGCAGGATATTTGTCTTCCAGTTCACCTGCACACATTTATACTTCGTTCAAATTAATATAAAGCAAAGCTCTCAGTTTTTCATAGATATAGATTTTGTAATATACATGTAATATACATGTGTATATATATATATATATATATATATATATATATATATATAAAAAGTCTATATAAATATTCATATGAAAAAATATACATTTATATTTGATTACATATTTTGTATATATATATAAATATTCATATAAATATTCATATATTTATATATATACAAAATATATACATTTATATAAATCATTTTTACATAAATATTTCATTTAATTAGTTAAATAATACACATCATATTACTAGACGAGGAGGTGGGCACATACACCAACGCTCAAAAGTTCGGAGTCATAAAGAAAAGTCCTTATTTAGTAAAGCACCGATCACATTAAACTAATCATAAATACTCTACATCATTTTCAGCGTGGGCCACATCAGCATCATGGCCGCCTCTTAAAGGGCCGGTACTGTATAAACTACCCGAAGATATTGTTAAATAACTCTCTTTGCATTTGATTATTATTTATTTGAGTGTACAAATATTGTACATAAGCTAAATTCTCTAATATTATAACATAAATCCATTTAATTTGAAACCTTCAAAATAAAAGTGCAGGATATTTTTCTTCCAGTTCTTTAAGAAAAGGGGATCATGTGTCTTTCAAGCCGCCAGGGGCCACATGCAACGATGCGATTTTATGTGAGCGCAGCTGAAAACAGTTATGCTGCTGAGAGAAGCTATAAAACTGGCCTTCCTTTGAGCCACAAGAAGAACTACATTAATATTTACAATTAAAATCATAATTTATAACCAATATAGAATAGTATAGTATAATATAGTAAATGTCTTGACTAGATTTTATATTAATTTGATGAATAAAAGTGTGAGTTTTCATGGAAAACACCAAATTGTTTGGGTGACTCCAAGCTTTTGACATACTGTACATCATTTATCTCAACGCTTTCAAAAGCCCCAGGGGGGGGGGGGGGGGGGGGCACTGGCTCGTACCTGAACATCTCGGACGGCTCCACGGTGGCCAGCCAGAAGCTGTACGAGTTGCCGTAGTAGTTGCAGGTGCCTCTGCCGTGGCACTCGATGAACGGGGCGCTGCGGAACTCCTCCAGGCAGGAGCCGGGGGAGGCCAGCGCCTGGCCGGAGCCCTCCGCACCCGCACTGGTGTGCTGTGGGGGGGGGGCAAAGTCAGGCTCAAGCATGTAGCCGTGAGGGGGTATGTGGTGTGTGGTGTGTGTGTGCGTATGTGCCTACCATCATGAAGGAGTATCCGATCCACAGGGCTTCCCAGTTTGACGGGCAGGTGGGAATCTGGATGGTCTGACTGTGGACCGCGATCACCATGGCCGGAGCTTCACACACCGAGCACCTGGACAGAGAGGTCCAGGTCAAACACCTTCCCTTTCCTCCTCCTCATCCTCTCCCTCCCTCCCTCCCTCCCTCCCTCCCTCCCTCCCTCCCTCCCTCCCTCCCTCCCTCCCTACCTGCTGATGAAGGGCTTGATGCCCTCTCCGGTGATGGGCGCCATGGACGTGGGCATGGGCTCCGGCGTGGACAGCCAGTAGGAGTAGTCGTTGCGAGAGGCGAAGTTGCAGACGTTGTTGATGTTGCAGAACATGAAGGGCATGGTGCTGAACCTGCGCAGACAGCTGCCGGCCGAGCCTGGCCCGAGGAAGAGGAAGAGGGGAGAGGAAGAGGAAGGTCAGATATATGTTGGTTTGGTGGGATTGTGAAGTCAGATATTTATTTAAATTGTTATTTCTCCTCTGACTTTTGGCCTCTCGTTCACACTCAGGTCATGTATTTTAGAAAAATATTTACTTTACGGTGGATATATTTTGTATGTTCGGGAAGGGAGTTCTAGATACTTATGCCATGTTTATAATGTCTTCTGCATGAGGACACACATTCCCCAGGCCTTCCTTGGCAGGAAGGGCCACTGAGAATAGTATCAAGTATGTATAAATAAAGAAATAATAACCTACTGCTCACTTGCTGACATGTTGTTTTTGTGTGCAAACCAATAAAAGGAAGTGAGTCTGTCTGTAATGCGTCTGGTAGCAGCAGCGACCATAAAGAGTCATTCTGACTTTTCGGAGGAGTCGCCCCCCCCTGCTGGTCAGTGGAGAGAATGCACGTTTCAGGACTTCTGCATGATAATAAAATAATCTCATTGAGAATGCTCTTCTTCTCTGGTATTTGAGGTATCGTAGCCTGTAGTGCCACCTACTGGCCGCTGCAGCATTTGCGGTCTAGTTCTAGCGTAGCATTTTATTCTGAAAATAAGCCGTTTAAAAGAGAATGCGTGGGCCGTACCGAGGTCCTGTCCGTGGGCCCTCTCGTTGCCCTGCACGTACAGCAGGGAGTATCCGTCGTAGATGAGGCCGGTTCCGTCGGGGCAGTAGGGCACCTCGGTACCCTGGCTGTGCCGGGTGATGAGGAAACCGTGGGCTGCGGAGAAGGATCCCGGAGGACCGGGAATTCCCTGCGGACCGTCGGAACCAGGGGGACCGGGGTATCCCCGCTGACCTGAGATCAGGGGGTAAAGGCGTAAGAAAAGGAGAACGCTGCTGCGATGAGTTCACAGGTCGTTATTATCGAGTCGTGGTTCACTCACCGGGCTGACCGGCCGGTCCGTTGTCTCCCTTCCGACCGGAGGGGCCGCTGAAGCCCGGAGGACCCTCCAGACCGGGGTCACCAGGCTCACCGGGGTTACCTGACAACGGGAAGGCAAAGTTCTCTTCGTTAGAGGAGCGACCCGACCCTGGAGCTGGAATTACTTTAAAACTACAAAAATGCTTGATTTTTTTAATGTATTTTTTTGTATACATATATATATATATATATATATATATATATATATATATATTGTCTACTTTTTGATAATTGTTTTCTGTTTGAGTAACTTTTGTGTTTTATTGTGAAATTCAAAATCAAACCAACCTTTTACTGACGGATATTATGCTAATACGAACATTTCATCAGGATTATTATTCGTCACAACGATAAAAGGCGGTTTTAAAGACATTTACGTGACAATATAAAATCTTATTTTAAGACTATAAATGTACGATTTCCACAGTGATCACATTAAAGCGTCTCTATGATCAACACTTGTTATTTCTCATTTCCCGGTTCACCCACCGAGGAGTCCGTCTCGCCCAGAAGGACCAGGAAGTCCACGACCGCCAGGCAGGCCTTGGGGACCAGGGAGTCCTCGCTCCCCCTTCACCACGAAGGGAGCCGGAGCCACGCCGGGGTTACCGGGGGGGCCTGCAGGGCGGGACAGAATTCGTACATTGAGACATTTTATCGGAAAAAGACGATTAATAATATGAGTAACTGTTCACGCACCAGTCGCTCCGACATCTCCGGGATCTCCAGGAAGACCGCTGCCGCCGGGAAGTCCAGAGTCTCCCTTCGGTCCTGGAAAAAGACAGAACGACACAAATGTTTGGGCTTCGCTTACGATGAATAAATGAGGTTGCAATACCACTTTCGGACAGGAGGGGGAGAGCGGGAGTAACGATGTTACGGTAAGGCCGACTAACCAGGGAATCCAGGAACGCCGGGAAGACCGATATCTCCCTTCAGACCAGAACCACCGGGAATACCACTGGGACCCTGGTTAGAAAGACAGGTATACATGAGTCCTTTATTAAGACAGCTATACATTAGTCCTTTAGATAGACAGGTATTCATTAGTCCTTTAGATAGACAGGTATTCATTAGTCCTTTAGATAGACAGGTAGTCCTTTATAAAGACAGGTATACATTAGTCCTTTATAGAGACAGGTAGTCCTTTATAAAGACAGGTATACATGAGTCCTTTATTAAGACAGGTAGTCCTTTATAAAGACAGGTATACATGAGTCCTTTATTAAGACAGGTAGTCCTTTATAAAGACAGGTATACATGAGTCCTTTATTAAGACAGGTAGTCCTTTATAAAGACAGGTATACATGAGTCCTTTATTAAGACAGGTAGTCCTTTATAAAGACAGGTATACATGAGTCCTTTATTAAGACAGGTAGTCCTTTAGAAAGACAGGTATACATTAGTCCTTTATAGAGATAGACAGGTATTCATTAGTCCTTTAGATAGACAGGTAGTCCTTTAGAAAGACAGGTATACATTAGTCCTTTATAGAGATAGACAGGTATACATTAGTCCTTTAGATAGACAGGTAGTCCTTTATAAAGACAGGTATTCATTACTCCTTTAGAACAACAGGAAGTCCTTTAGAAAACGATCTTACTGGGAAACCAGGAACGCCACTATCTCCCTTCTGTCCCTGGAATCCCGGCTGTCCAGGAGTGCCGGGAATCCCCTTTTCTCCCTTGACGCCGCCGCTCCCTACGGAGCCTCGGGGGCCCTGTGGTCCGGGGGAACCTTCAAACGGAGACGCCAAAGACAAAGAGGTCAGGCACAAAATGATATGATGAACACACGGTTCTTCCATCTAGAAACTTCTCATCACCAGGATCGGTTTCAAGTTTTTGGGCTGTAAATTCTTTTCTTAAATCTAACAAAGCATTTTGTTCTCGTGGCTAAATTTTTGATTAAAATTGAAAAAAAGTACGAAACCATAATCTCACTTCTTATCTTAAACTGTGTAATGGAAACTGAACAGACCCGTTATTTTTGTTCCAATGCAGCCACTGAGAACAGACTAATTAATTACAAAAATTACATATATTTCAAGCCTTTACAAATCACCTGCACACATTTATACTTCGTTCAAATTAATATAAAGCATAGGTCTCAGTTCCTCATAGATATAGATTTTTTAATATACATATATATATATATATATATATATATATATATATAAAAATATTCATATGAAGAAATATACATTAATAGTTGATTACATATTTTGTATATATAAATAAATAAATATCTATTCATATAAATATACATATATTTATATCTATAACAAATACATACATGTATATACATTTCTTTACATAAATAGTTCATTTAATTAGTTAAATAATACAAAAAAAATAATATTATATTATATTATATTACTAGGCAAAAAAAGGAGGAGAAAGACAATTAAATGAAGAAAAAAAAATTGTTCCCTGAAAACATGAATAAAACCTCAGAGTGACAGTGTTCAGTAACGCGGTTGAACTAAAGGTGTGTATGTGCGCTGCATGTTTGTGTGATTAAGAGCAGTCCTGAGTGTGCAGCCTTTTCCTGTGGGGGTGAAGAAAGGTTAAGAAACACTGAACTGTCGCCATCGACAACGTATCACTCTCACACACAGCTCCCCGAGACGTGTCATCACCAAACTAAACTAAACATCGGGATACGGCGTACGCACGAGACACACCGACACATCGGCCTCCATTCCCACACAGAGCATGTACATCAAAACCATTGAAACCACTGGAGTCTAACCTGTAGGACCTACGGTTCCCAGAATTCCCAGGTAAAGCCAAGCCGGGGTGACGGCACGGGACAAACAAAATGTAAATAAAAAACAGAGGAGGTTTAGACAGAAGAAGCATCGTTAAGAGAAACAGACTAAAACAAGATATGTCATCTTCGAGTAGCAAAGAGGTATTAACCAAAACGACGAGTGGACAACGTCAAAAGCTCCATAAATTGGGTTTATATTCATTTAACGTGAACTGTGGAGCTGTAATTAGGCTTAAAAATGAGTGAGTAAAGTATCCCTCGTATCTCAACGTCCGCTCCAAGTTCACTGCTGAGGTTTTAAGATTGTAGAGAAATATTACTAATACATGTTCTCACGAGAAATTAATAATAACTAATGAGATTCCCATGATCCTCAGCTAGTGTTAGCATGCTAACAAGCTAAGCTAACATGATTGAAATCTACTACGCCTGCTAAACATCAACATTTAGGTCATTAAGCATTTAGAAAACAGCAATTTTAAGTATAATCCAAAAGAAATAGGATTTACAGGGTTTGACACTAATTAACGGTGATTTTATTATTTATATTTATAGGTGAGTTAGTTAGATTTGAAGTACATGTGAAATAAAAAAAAAATGTGCGTTATTGTTTTTAAAAATAGGAAACAGTTTTTATTTTAAGGTGCTTACTTGTTTACGGGTTAAGCTAGCATCAGTGTGCTTGGAAAGTGAAAAGAAGGCAGTCGTTATGAGAGGAAACCAAAGAGGAAACCAGAGAGAAAACGAGAGAGGAGAGGAGACGGCGCCCCAGTGGACCTGAGCGGGGTCAAAGCTCAGGTCGGTGGAGCGAGAGAGAGACGTGCAGGGGACTTCGTTGGTCTGACCTGAGGGACCTGCGGGTGGCCGGGTGCACGCGTCATCACATGAGGAGGCGGGGCCTCACCGCAGTGGGCGGGGCCGAGCCGCGGAGAAACACAGCGGGGTCAAATGTCATCGGGTTTTTTTTACTAGCCAAATGCTGGACGAACTAGACAAACAGTGTCCATGCAGATGACCGACGGGTGAGACACGAGACGGAGAAGTCCGGCACAAACCCAAGAACTCTCAACTGGACTTTATTCTTTAAGGGATCAGAGCGGCCGTGTTCTCTTCACCATCTTCTTACAGTTTGTTATTTTGTAATAAGTTCACATGTTTAGATTTTCGATTTAAACTTCTGATAAATAATAACAATATTATATAATATTTTATTTATATATAAATATATATATAATAAATGTATATATATTTAATTAATATATTATAATATATATATTATAATATATATATATATATATACATGATATAATTATTTTCCATCAGAAGTTTGATTTAATAGTAATTAACAACATTTATGCTGTTTACTGTTACTGGATCCCATTAAATCCAATATTACTTTTTTTAAGATACAAGTTGAGAGTTTTTTCTGAGTTTGTCTCGGGCTCACCGGTTTCACACCAACATTTTCTTCAAAATAATTGAACACAATCACAAAACACTTGACACACACACATATACAGTGCTTCATGGCTGTGGAGAGATGGATAGATTACAGCTTCACTCCCAATTGGGATCAGGAGAAGAGGGGCGGGGCGGTGAGGAAGACATGAGGACGGATGGATCGGTGGATAAAAACACGATGATGATGTCGACACAACAAAGTACCATAAACACATGCTCTTTTTTTGGGGTGGAGTGGAGGGGTCAAACCCCGGTGACAAACAAAGTGATTGGCGGTGCGAGGAGCACCCCGACATTTCTCGAAAGTGACTCGACAGGCGGTGCTCAAACAGTGACTCTCAGACCGGTGCCGATTGGTGCGACAACGTCCTCATGCAAATCAGCTGACGTGGAGATTGAAAGCATTCACATTTAATAAAAAGTGCGGCATCTGCGGTTTGCTGTCTGGTTTTCGCCATCAAACATACAAAATACCAGTTATCTACCATTTTGACCCAATCTATAATTGTAATGTACCAGACCGAGGCACTAAGCCCCACCCGTCTGTCGCCGTAAGCGAGTAAATCAAACCACCACTCGTTCCAGGTCTCAAGAGTTGACCAGAAAACCAGACAGCAACTCCTGGCAGAACCCGTGGTGACGAATACTTTATCCAAAAAGGCTTTACCTCCTCTTCCTGGTGGTCCGGGGGTTCCTTGGAGTCCTTTGGGTCCCTGCAGAGCATGTCCCGGAGGCCCGGCAGGACCGTCGTTGCCTGAAGGACCGGGGGATCCGGGGTAACCGGCTTCTCCTTTGGTTCCAGGGAAACCGGGGCTGCCAGATGGGCCGGGAAGACCAGGGTCTCCCTTCGTACCTTAGTGGGAGATCAGGAGGAGACTTTGATATCGGTCCAGAGGCAACAACGAGCTCACGGCTACATGAAGAGGATGGCTGCTCACCTGGCAACCCTGGAAGCCCAGAAGCACCGGGTCCACCGTAACCGGGAAGACCTGGATCAAACAGCAATCAGAAGTGAGTCTTCGGCAAATTTGGATTGACAGCATCGTCGTTTCTTGATTTGTGGCTTACCTGGGTCTCCTTTGATTCCAGACGGTCCCGGGATCCCGTCCCGACCTGCCTGACCCTTGTCCCCTGGCAACCCTGGTCCTCCTGGTCGGCCAGATTCTCCTGGTCTACCGGGACCTCCATTGAGGCCTGGAGCACCGGGCCCGCCATCAAGACCCTTAGGACCGGGGATACCCGGAGAACCTGACAGGAGAGCAGATGGACTCGTTTGTAGCGAGTTGACTCTTGACCCATGACACCTGATGTAGTCAAACCTCAGACCTACCTTGGAATCCTGGGAGTCCGGGGTCGCCCTTATGACCTGGCCCTCCTGATATACCTGGGAGACCAGGTGATCCTGGTGTTCCTTTAAGTCCTGAACTTCCTGGAAACCCTGGCTGACCTGGTTCACCCTACAAGAGACATACATGAAGGTGTGAACCCACAATGTGCAGCTTCAGGAGCTTTCAGTGGTTGAATCCAGTACCTTATGTCCAGATAATCCGGGTGGTCCGACTCCAGCAGAGCCTGGTTCACCTTTGGCTCCGGGGAAACCAGGTCCTCCCGGCTGTCCTGGAGAGCCAGACCTACCGGGCTGACCCGGGAGACCCTTCTGCCCTGATGGTCCTGTGGCATCAGAAGAATGCAACATCAGCAAAGAAATATTGTATTGGATGAAATGTGGGAACCAGCTTTCAATCGGCCAACCAGGAACCGGCTCGGAGTTCAAACCCACCTGGGAAACCCATTTCTCCCATGCTGCCTTTTCCTCCTGGGCCTCCAGGACCTCCTGGGCCTCCTGAGATACCAGGATCTCCCTTGGGACCTGCAGCACCATGGGAAAGGAAACGGTGTGTGTCATTACGAGTGTATCAATGTTAGCATGTGACTGAAAGTGTTGGGAGATGAACACCCACCCGGTGGTCCGGGAAGTCCAGGACGTCCATCGGATCCTGACAGTCCGGGGTCACCGGTGAGACCAGGGATGCCTTTCTGACCTGAAAGACCTGGAGCACCTGGAGAACCAATGCAAACATATAATGTGTAAAGATTTGTTGCCTACTCCCACAACGCGTCACACTTGGCGCCTGAAGCCGTACCTGGTAGTCCAGGATCTCCTTTGGTTCCTTTTGTAAGCAATGGTGGATCGCTGATCCCTGGGGGTCCCTGGAGGCCGGGCTCACCCCTGTCTCCTTTGAAACCGGGACCGCCAGGATTGCCATCTCTGCCTTGGAATCCAGGTTCACCTGGAGAGGAGAACGGGGAACCAGAGAAGTTTAGGGTCCTTTCGTTTGCAGAACTCGGGGCATGCTACATGCATGGCGTTATGAGGGATCACCTTTAAAGCCGGAAGGGCCGGGTCCTCCTGGTCCCCCTGGTCCTCCAGAAGGTCCTGGGGTTCCCATGGGGCCGTGGTCTCCTTTCTGACCTGCAGCCAGAGTGTCAGAACTTTTCAATATTCAAGAACATAACCTCTCAATAATATTAAGCATCATATCTACACGGTTCCTACCTGGCAGTCCAGGCAGGCCGTCCCGTCCAGGTCCTCCAGGAGGTCCTGGAGGACCGACCGATCCAGATGAACCGGGGAAACCGGGACTTCCTCTGTCTCCCGGCAGACCTGGGATGTCTTGACCTGGAGGGCCGGGGTCTCCCTTCGCTCCGTTTGATCCAGGGAACCCTGTAATGGACCCCCAGGATAACAGAGGTCAGGCTTTATCCCCTCACCACAGGATTAGTTTGTGGTCTTTGTGTGAGGTGTATACAGCCGTATGTATCTGACCTGGTGGTCCAAGTGGGCCAGGAAGTCCAGGGGGGCCTGGCTGCCCCAGTGAGCCAGAGGTGGGGGTTCCAGATGGGCCACGAGCTCCAGGTATACCCGGTGTACCGGAGTCACCTGGACACAGGCGGAAGGGAAAATCAGCTCAGGTGTACCGTTGGCTCCGATATGGATTCATCCAGAAGTAACAGAACCACAGGGTACCTTTCGGTCCCGGAGAACCATCGAATCCAGAGCGCCCAGGTGAACCGGGACCGCCGGGGAAGCCGGGGTCTCCCTTTGGTCCGGTGAAACCTTTACCTCCGGGTACTCCCGGTATACCTGCGGGGCCGGGAAGTCCAAAGCCGGGCTCGCCCTGTCACACACACACACACACACACACAAACACACACACATTGAAACCGATTATTCAACAACCAAACCTTTTTGGGGACGGTTGATACCATCGATCCGTCCATCGATCCATACCTTGGATCCAGGAAATCCGGGCTGGCCGGGCAGTCCATCGACTCCTGGTCTACCTGGTCCTGCAGGAGCTCCTGGCTGGCCGTGGGTACCTGGGAATCCTGGTGGGAGGAGGAGGAGGAAAGGTGGTTATGAGGATGAAAAAGACGTCCCAAGAAGAGGATGTGCAGGTCAGGGAGGTGGAGCGAAGTAATTTACCTTTGACCCCCGGGGGTCCCGGTAGTCCGATGCCTGGGAATCCAGGGTCCCCCTTCATTCCCGGCAAGCCAGGGAAACCGTTCTGTCCGGGTCCGCCCGGTGCACCTGCCAACAGAAAGGGACACGGGCGTCACCTCGGTGAGGCGGGGCGAGCGACTCTCGACAACACAAACGCACAACGCGTGACAGAACAACGGCGTCAGGCGTACCCGGTGATCCGGGGAGTCCCGGCGAGCCGTCCAGTCCTCTGGGTCCCGGTAAACCTTTCTCAGCCACAGCCAGGCCCGGTTCACCTTTAGCACCTGTGAGGTTATAGGAACAGATCGGAGACGTCACAGATCGGAATGGAATTTAAAAGAAAGGAAATGTTACTTTTTAAGATCCCAGATTACGCTTTTGTTTGCGTGTTTAGTTATCAGATGACCTGAAGAGAATTTAAGTTTTTATTTTTGTCATATACAATGTTTTGTCCTTTGAGATGTTTTGTCATTTACGATGTATTATCATTTACGGTAATTTGTCATTTACGATGTATTGTCAATTACGATGTTTTGTCAATTACGATGTTTTGGCATTTACGATGTATTATCATTTACGGTAATTTGTCATTTACGATGTATTGTCAATTACGATGTTTTGTCAATTACGATGTTTTGTCATTTACGATGTATTATCATTTACGGTAATTTGTCATTTACGATGTATTGTCAATTACGATGTTTTGTCAAATTTCGATGTTTTGTCATTTATGATATATTATCATTTACGGTAATTTGTCATTTACGATGTATTGTCAATTACGATGTTTTGTCAATTACGATGTTTTGTCATTTACGGTGATTAACATTTACGGTGATTTGTCATTTACGATGTTTTGTCATTTACGTTGTTTTGTTGCGTTCTTTTTTGTTTGGTGAAACTAAAAGAAATTAATAAATCAAAAGTTAAAAAAGAAGATATCATCTGTTAAATGTTATATCATTTATATGTTAACCACATTGCAACATTGTAACCGTTTACGATTCTTTATGTCGATTGTCATTACGTAATTGTAGAATTCTTACCCGGTGAACCGGAGCTTCCGGGTCTTCCTGAGACCCCCTGGACCCCCTTTTCTCCCGAAGACCCCGGAGGTCCAAAGCCAGGGCTTCCCGGAGAACCACGGTCTCCCGGGTTACCCGGGGAACCGTTCTCACCGGGGATTCCTCGTTCTCCTTTCACCAGTAGCGAGCCCTGAGGAATATGAATTATGAACGTGTATGAATTATGAACGCGTATGAATTATGAACGCGCTCGCGGATCGTCAAGCCGGCGGGGAAGGCCACCCACTGGTGTTCCTTTGGCTCCGGGGGCTCCGGGCTGTCCGTCGCGACCGGGTTGCCCGTCCAGACCGGGCAGACCTGGACCTCCGGGGAAACCGGTGTCGCCCTTCTCGCCCCGCACGCCGCTGACCGTGAGGGCGTCGCCCGGCTCTCCCTTCTCGCCGGGGAATCCCGGAGAACCCGGAGGACCGGCGGGACCCTGGAGGGTTAGGAGAAGAGAACCGGAGCGTCAAGACACAAAGAACTTTAACACCTCTGCCGAGCGTCGTGTACGTCTGGGGTACTGACGGCCGGTCCCACGGTGGCCGGCGTTCCCGGGTAGCCCCGATCTCCTTTGATGCCCGTGGAGCCCGGAGATCCTGGTGGAAGACAGGGAAGACTTCATCGGTTCATCGGCAGACATCGGAGAGTCCTAGAGAAGCTCTCATCTGACGGCGGCGACGTGTTCAGGGGTGTTACATTTCTTTCTTTCCTTCTTTCTTTCCTTCTTTCTTAAATTCTTCCTTCCTATCTTTCCTTCTTAAATTCTTTATTGCTTTCTTTCCTCCCTTCCTTCCTTTCTTCCTATCTTACGCTCTTAAATTATTTCTTAAATTCTTCCTTTCCTTCCTTTCTTTCCTTCCTTCCCTTTCTTTCTTTCTTAAATTCTTCCCTTCCTTTCTTCCTAGCTTTCATTCTTAAATTCTTCTTTTCCTTTTTTTCTTTCCTTCCTTCTCTTTCATTCTTAAATTCTTCCTTCCTTCCCTCCTAGAATGTATTCATGCCGGGTCGTTACCAGGGAAACCGGGCTGTCCGGCGGGCCCGGCGGGTCCAGGAATGCCGGTGGTGTCTCCGAAGCAGTTCACACAGGTGGCGCCTTTTTCACCTGTGGGGGAGAGGAGCTCGTTAAGGCCGCGGACCGAGCCCTCGTCGTCTCGGACGATGACATCATCGTCTCCGTGACGACTCACCCTTCTGGCCGGAGCCTCCTTGGTAGCCTCGCTCTCCCTGCACGCCGGGACGCCCAGGCTCGCCGGAGACGCAGTTCTGTCCGCCGCTGGAGAAGCCCGGGGGTCCGGGGAGCCCCGGGGGGCCCTGGGAGCCGGGAGACCCCGAGCGACCCGGCTGACCCGGCAGAGACAGACCCGGAGCGCCGAGGTCCCCCTTCTGACCCCGCTCACCCGGGAAGCCTGGAGATCCGGGCTGACCGCCGCCGCCGCCGCCAGGGAGTCCCGGGGCGCCCGGAGGTCCGGAGAGACCTGAAGAGGGACGAGACCGGAACCAATCAGAACCACTCAGAACCACTCAGAACCAATCAGAACCACTCAGAACCAATCAGAACCAATCAGAACTCATTCATGTATTTTATATTTAGCGGTTTCTCATCCTCCGTCTTGTTAAAGTCGTTAAACGTAGACACGTGCTCGATGGAATCGTGTTTACCGGCGGGTCCTCGGTCTCCTTTGATCCCGGGAGACCCGGGGAAGCCGGGTTCCCCTTTGGGGCCGAGCAGACCCCCCGTGTGCCCGCCCAGCACCTGGTGGCCAGATGAGGAATAACACATATTCAGAACAAACACCAAAAACACCAAAACACATCTTATTTCTTTTCCACCAAGAATGTATTTATTTTGTTCAGAAAAATATTTAGTTTTTATCCAATATTGGTATTTTAATATATAAATCAAGATAAGAAAGAGGGACACGTCACCACCTAGTGGTCAGTTTCCCACTTTACACACCCGACGCTGCTCTTGTTTTCTTTTTAACGGTTAGACTTTATAATAAATCACCTCTGGACGGATCCTCCTCAAACTGAATCAACATCGCACCGCCGTCCCTTTAAATACTTTATACTCAATTAAATACACTGTATACACTTTGTATTTTTGCTCATTTTCTCAATTATTAAATTTTCTTAAATGTAATATGTCATGCTCTGCTCTGCTCTGCTATTCTATTCTATCTATCTATCTATTCCATCCATCCATCCATCTATCTATAATGTAAGACACTAGCTGGATAGAGATGTGTCTCCATCTAGTGGTCAGAGAGAGGTACTGCACTAAGAAGCCACTTGCACGCTTAGAAAAGGGTTATCCTCTATATTTATTTTCTTGTTCACTTCATTTCTTCTCCGTATGGACGTGTCTCTAGAGAAACATGGAGATCACCTTCATACAGTTTATGGTTATGGGGAAATATCTCAAAGGGAACTTTTGCTAATGAGAGCCAGACATGAATGATATGAATCCATCTGGAGTTCAGATTGTGTTGTTAATGAGAAACATGTGAAACATGTGGAATACACACCACTCCTGGGGGGCCGGGGTACCCGCGGTCTCCATTGAGACCCTAGACACAGAGAGAGAGAGAGAGAGAGAGAGAGTTAACCACACAATGACATCACCTCAACAACAACAGATCTAAAGAGGAGAGGACTCACTCTGTCGCCGTCTCGGCCCGGAGGACCGGGCAGGCCGGAGTCTCCTTTGCCTCCCTAGGAGAGAGGAAACAGGGGACAAGGCAAGTCAGACACATTGAGAGAGAAGGAAGGAAGGAAGGAAGGAGACAATGTAAGTTTGACACATTCAGAGAGAAGGAAGGAAGGAATTATAGAAAGGAAAGAAAGAATTAAAAAATTAAAGAAAGGAAGGAAAGTATTTACAAAATAAAGAAAGGAAAGAACGCAGGAAGGAAATAAATTATTTAAGAAAGAAAGGAGGGAAGGAAAGGAAAAAAGAAGGAAGGAAGGAAGGAAGGAAGAAAGGATGGAATGGAATTATTTAAGAAAAAAAAGGAGGGAAGGAAAGGAAGAAAGAAGGAAGGAAGGAAATAGATTATTTAAGAAAGAAAGGAGGGAAGGAAAGGAAGAAAGAAAGAAGGAAGGAAAGAAGGAAATAAAGAAAGAAGGAAGGAAAGAAGGAAATAAAGAAAGAAGGAAGGAAGTGTATGGCGTTGAGGAGGGAAGGACTCACAGGGAAACCTGGAGGGCCGGGGTCGCCGTCTTTGCCTGACTTTCCCTGAGGGGAGAAGAAGAGGAGCGAAGGGTCAACGACCTTATGGGGTCAACGACCTTATGGGGTCAGCGACCTTATGGGGTCAGCGACCTTATGGGGTCAGCGACCTTATGATTATGAGGTCAACGACTTTCTGATTATTCAAGTCTTCAAGAAGCTCAACGTCCTCTAACGGTGAGGCCTTCAGGGTCAAAGGGTCAAAGGTCACATGTGAGCCCTACTTACTCGTTTTCCCGCTTCACCTGGCTCTCCCTTGTCTCCTTTGTGGCCTCCAGAGGGACCCTAGAACAACAACAACAACAACACGTTGTAGTGACTCCGTTTCCACGGCAACGTGGAGCACTTGCTCCCCCATAGGAGACGGGCAGCACAAGGGTGGGGGGGACTCGGGTACTCACGGGGGGTCCTGGGTAACCGGTGGCGCCGGGGGAACCGGGGATTCCCGGGTCGCCCTGCGGGGGGGGGGGGGGGGGGTCAAAGGTCAAAGGTCAAAGTCTCAACGCCATCAGCGATGCCACCAGGCGACGGGGCGGTACCTTGTCTCCTCTCTGGATCTCTGTCTCCGGGGACCGCTTCTGTTCTCCGACTTGACCCGGAGGACCAGGAGGTCCTGCTAGACCCTCCTCCCCCTGTCACACACACACACACACACACACACACACACACACACACACACACAATGAGCTTCCGGGTAACGGCGTAAAGCTCCGGGTAACGGGGACTCTTGGCGCACAGCGGTACCTTCACTCCTTTGGGGCCTTGGAAGTTCAACCCCATATTGCCCTGTTGGAGGAAGAAGAACAACAACATGAGGAGGAGGAGGAGGAGGAGGAGGAGGAGGAGGAGGAAAAGATGGAGAAGAAAGAAAAGGAGAAGAAAAAGAAGAAAGATGAGGAAGAAAGAGGAAGAAGAAGAAGAAAGAAGGAGGATGAAGAAGATGGAGAAAAAAGAAAAGGAGACAAGGGGACAGAAGAAGAAGAAGAAGAAGAAGAAGAAGAAGAAGAAGAAGAAGAAGAAGAAGAAGAAGAAGAAGAAGAAGAAGAAGAAGAAGAAGAATGATGAGGAAGGAGGGGAAGAAGAAGAAAGAAAAGAAGAAGAAGTCTTCAGATATATGATGAAGCCCCGCCCCTCCCTCTGATTGGCCCTTCTTGTATTCATAAGCTAACAAGCTAAGCTAACGGAGGTCCACACATGTAGAAACCACAAACTCCTGATGATGACATAACACAATGGAGGCGCTCGATGTCTTAAATCCCCATTTTCTGTCAAACCCCTGAACTCACCTTTGGTCCGGGAAGACCTGGCGGCCCCGAGCGACCCTGGAAACACACAAGGCCACAAACACAACGATGTTCACCACCTCTCATAGTTAACATGCAGCGACACACACAGAGGGGGCGGGGCCTGTACCTCGTAGCCTCGGGGGCCCGGGGGCCCCAGGGGGCCCTGCAGACCGGCGGGTCCCGGAGACCCCTGTGACGAGGAGAAAAGAAGCTCTTTAGACACTTTTTATTATTAAGTTGAAAAGTTTCAAACCTGTGAAAATAAATTGCTTTAAATATTAAATATTGGAATATTTACATTTACATCGTTATGAGATGTCGAGCACTTCTTTAAATATCTCATAATTAAAAATTCTTCATTCGAAGGCTCAAGACAGTAAAGTTATATATTATATATATATGTTATTATATATATATATATAATAAATATATATTATATATATATATTTCCATATGTTATTATTATATTTATAATATTAATATATATAATATATATATATATATTATATGTATTATTTGTATATGTTATTATTATATTTATTATATTGATATATAAATAATAAATATATATATATTATATATTTATTTATTTATTTCCGCATGTAAAACCTCAATAAACATATAATGAATAAGTGTCAATCCACATTAATAACTTCCCTCTTATGTGGCTTTAATCTTTAATATTCATATTTTTCCTTCCCATCTGACGTCACTCGGCTCTTTTTTAATTTAAAGTTGAAATAAAAGTTGAAATCCACAAAACGACTCACGGGAACGCCGGGCAGTCCGGGAAGGCCCACCGCTCCGTTCTCTCCAAAGCGATTGGTGGAGATCACATCGCCCGGGTCGCCCTGTGGGGGTGGAGGAGAGAGAGAGAGAGACGCGGCCATATCGATAAAACCAGAGGAGACTAACCAACTCACTAAAATTCAAGCATGTCTTAGTGACATAAAAACATGGATGACCGGCAACTTCTTGATGTTAAACTCAGACAAAACCGAAGTAATTCTACTCGGCCCTGAGCACCTCAGAGATCAATTATCTGGTGATGTGATTTCTGTAGACGGCATTACTCTAGCATCCAACACCACTGTAAAGAATCTCGGCGTTATCTTTGATCGGGACTTGTCCTTTAACTCCCACATAAAGCAAATCTCAAGGACTGCATTCTTCCATCTACGTAATATTTCAAAAATCAGGCACATCTTGTCTCAAAAAGATGCAGAGAAATTGGTTCACGCGTTCGTTACTTCGAGACTGGATTACTGCAACTCCTTATTATCAGGCTGCACTAATAAATCTCTTAGGTCCCTCCAGTTGATCCAGAATGCTGCAGCTCGTATTCTCACTAAAACTAAGAAAAGAGATCACATTACTCCTGCACTAGCTGCTCTGCACTGGCTCCCTGTAAAATCAAGAATCACTTTTAAAATTCTTCTCTTAACTTACAAAGCCTTAATTGGTGATGCACCATCATATCTTAAAGAGCTTGTAGTACCGTATCGCCCCACCAGAGAGCTGCTCACTACATGTGGGGCTACTTGTAGTTCCGAGAGTCTTAAAATGTAAAATGGGAGCCAGAGCCTTTAGTTATCAAGCTCCTCTTTTATGGAACCAGCTTCCACCTTCAGTCCGGGAGGCAGACACAGTCACCACCTTCAAGAGTAGACTGAAGACTTTCCTCTTTGACAGAGCTTATAGTCAGGGCTGAGTCAGGTTCACCTGGTCCAGCCCCTGGATATGCTGGTATAGGCTTATAGCTGCTGGGGATGTTTAGGATGCACTGAGCACCTCTCTCCTCTTTTCTTTCTCCTATGGATGAATCTTCATCTCTCCATCACACATGACTAACTCTGCTTTCTCCCCGGAGTCCTTCTGACTTCACGTCTCATGGGGTCATCGGACCCTATGAGACGGCATAGATCCCATCTGCTGATGGACCTTCGATGGTTGGATCGTGAGTTCCTGTCGCCAGCTGTGCCACTGCCCTGCTGGGACTCCGCCCACTCCTCCACTTGGGAGGTCTCCAAACTCTCCATCGTGGAATATGCCTAAATATGAACTATTGATAAACTCTGTCAGATTCCTTGAATGTATTTTAACTCTAAATATGTCCTTCTGTACACATTACATCTATTGTTCTGTCCATCCTGGAGAGGATCCTCCTCTGTTCTCTCCTGAAGGGTTCTTCCCTTTTTTTTCCCCCTGAAGGGTTATTTGGGAGTTTTTCCTGGTCCGATGTGAGGTCAAAGGTCAGGGATGTCTATGTGTACAGATTGTAAAGCACTCTGAGACAAATTTGTAATTTGTGAAACTGGCTATACAAATAAACTGAATTGAATTGAATTGAATTAGAGGTTTGTCTCCTTGACACTTCACACACACTTTCCTGGTTTTATTATGGTGAAATTAAAACAGCGAGAAAAGACTTAAAGTCTTACGAACATCGAACCGAATACATTTAGGATTTAAAAAGAATGAACTGAAAAAAACAAAGTGAGACAAGAACGGAGCATTTTGTGATTTCTCTTTTTCATGCACGCTAGAGATGCTTTTTTTTAATGCACATTTTATTTTGAACACACATACACACACACACACACACACACACACACAATCTTACCTTTTGTCCTGGCAGACCAGGTGGTCCCTGGAAAGGAAAAAAAGAAAGGAGTGAGGGAATATTAAATAACAAAAGTAATCGTTTAACTTTGGATTCTTGGGACTACAGATCCGCCCCTCTGGACTACAGATTAAACTCTTTTCACGTCGAGAACTCACCGATCGTCCTTGCTGTCCGGGAATTCCTGAATTTCCTGGAAAACCGCTTTCACCCTTGAGAGAGAAGAGAAGCACGTCAACACACAGTCCACACGACAAACATATACTATGAGACAAATAGGAAAAATAATACTGAAAATGTAAATAGTGAAATCTGAAAATGTAAATAGTGAAATCTGGCACAAATGAACTCAGTGAATGAATTAATATTACATTAAAAGCAACTTGTGTTTGATGTATTTTTCTCCTGTCTTATCAGAATATGTATTTAATTTATAATCTTTATTCTGAAAGTATGATGTCATCAGATACCTTTGTCCCGTTGCACCCGGCAATTCCCCTCGGGCCCAACGGTCCGTCCTGCCCGGGCAGACCCTGAGGAAACAGGAAGTAAGCAGGAAGTTACATCACACGTGATACCCGTTTAGTTGTTTTTGTGGGGGTCAAAGTAGCGTAAGAAATGTTTCAATAGGATTTTCAAAAGAGGTGGATATAACTAAATAATATTTTTTTTTTAAAGTAATTTATTTGTCTGTGTATGTTGCTTTATTTATTTATTTTATTTTTCAAAATAGATTTTTATACAATAGTTTTTAATTTGTGATAAACAAAAATAACATATACATCAACAAGTTAATTAGGTTATAATTATTGTACTTAAATAAATTAGTTACTAGTTGTTTTTAATGATTTTGGAAAACTTACTGGAAGTCCTGGTGTTCCTGGAAATCCTGGCAACCCGGAGGGCCCCTGTTATAGAAATAAACAAAGATTAAAAATGTAAATAATAAATGTCACAGAGAAAACGAGTCGCTGAATGATCCGGTGAAATGGGGACATCTGCTGGCCAGAAGCCGGTACTACACCCTGTCGTTTCTCTCGCATCAACACAACCCAACTGAACATTTAAAAACAATATTAATGTACTCACTCTGATTCCTTTAGGACCGTAAAGTCCTGAAGGCCCGTCACTTCCCTGAGAGAGAAAACAGACAATGGATAACATTAAAAGTGTTCAGTATTTTATATTATTTTATTTTTTAGGATATTAAACTCTTCTGCACTGAAAGTTTGCCCCAAAACATTCCCATCAGTTTTTTTGACGTATTCTCTGCTTTGGGAATTTAGTTGGTGTTTTAAAAGCCAGAAATGTAAAACTTAAAGCGAGTTTTCTCTCTGAATAAAAAAAAAACTTTGTTATTTTACTTTATCCACATGGACCCTGAACGCACCTTCTCTCCTCTGCCCCCGATGGGCCCCTCAGGTCCGGGGAAGCCCGGGACCCCTGGCTGTCCGGTGAGACCGGGGAAACCCCGTTCACCCTGCACACAGTGACACAGATACAGTTAGAAACAATGAATAAATATAATTATTACAATTATATATATATATATATATATATATATATATATATATATATATATATATATAAATCCACTGTTGAACGTTTCTTTGCCTACCTTGCCTCCTTTCACTCCGCTGCAGTCACATTTAGATCCCACGCAGCCATGGCAGGCCTGAAGAATTAAAAAAATAGAAGATAAATATTTATTTATTTCACTCAGTCTCATTTTCCGAATCATTATAATTTTAGGGGAATTGCAAAATCACGACAATAACAAAGAAAAATAAACATATATCTGGTTTTACAATATATATATATATATATATATAAAATGTATTTGTATTTATTATATATATAAAATATTTATATATATAAATATATATGAATATATATATAATATTAATACATAATATATATATATATAAAACATATACATATATTTTTTATGTATATAAAACATATATATATTTATTTTATTTATATATATTATGTAAGAAAACTACAAATAAACCATAAGCTGCACAAAAGATGGACATTTCTCTCTGAAAATAATGATAAAAAAGTCCCACAGTATCTGTTCGCATTTCTTCTGGGGTTGAATTCTCGACATATAAATTAATAATATTTTGCACATCCGTAAACGAAAGTGTGTGTTTCTCACGCTGAGATGCAGCGGCCGCGGCTACGCGCCGGCGTTCCTTCCCACAGAGGAGGCTTGTTGAATGAAAAGATGCAAGGTCAGCGAGGCCGAGAAAACGCCACGCTAACGTCAAATAATCAAATAACGTTTATCTCAAACAAAACAAATTCCCAGAGGGAATCCTCCTCAGCGGGGGTAAAAAATACGCTTTTTTCTTAGAGAGAAAAGGCGATAGGGAGGGATGGGAGCGCCGAGCTGTTGAGGAACTTCTCCCCCAAACTTGTTGACACGGCGAATGCCAGACGGGCATCGAACACACGCCGGGCGGCGAGAAAGACATTTGCAGGATTTCTATCTTTCACATTTGTCCCTGCAGTTCCCCTGAGAGCCACAGGGGGGCGCCTCGTGCAGACCATTGGA
>CM070111.1:2000000-2025000 GCA_036178185.1 Liparis tanakae | reverse complement strand
GTAGATTCATATCTTGGCGCAGGATTAATACTGCACGCACAGACACACACACATGCACGCACACACACATGCACGCACACACACACACACCAAATAGTGGAACACTAAGGTATGAGACGCTCTATTTAAGACAAATTCATTATTGCAAGCCAAATGAGAGGCTCTTTGAACATGTGTGTGTGTGTGAAACTATTTCGTAAGGTTTTACCTGG
This sequence comes from Liparis tanakae, assembly GCA_036178185.1. Lineage (NCBI taxonomy): Eukaryota > Metazoa > Chordata > Actinopteri > Perciformes > Liparidae > Liparis > Liparis tanakae. The sequence continues at coordinate 2,024,788 of CM070111.1, read as the reverse complement.
AGGAGGTAACCCTTCTTTTATATTAAAACTCTTTGAGAAGCGTGTTTCGATGACGGTGTCATGCCGGCGGCCTCCACCAGGGGGCCTCACTGAGCTCACAGAGAAAGTCGAATTAACCTGCAGCAGCACCTGCGTCCTGCCTCCATCTGTCATTCACTCCTCCTCTCAGAGCCTCTCTCTCCGGGAGGGTGGGGTCCGCCACATTCCTTGGTACCCCCACCCGCACACCCCCACACCATCGCCATGGCAACAACAACAGCCACTGTCACCACCCCTGGTAACCCTGGTAACCGAGGCGACCGACGCCTCCAAACACGCCTTCACTTCTTTTATTTGAACTCATTTTAGACTTATGAAATGATTGATCCTCAGAGACACATCCAACATGTTACCTTTACACACAGAACCATGAAGGTTCTGAAATGGTTCTCCAATAGACTTTGAAGTTCTACTGAAGAACCATCACCTACTGAAGAACCACTTTCATTTGAAGCACCTTTATACGTTCTTTAAGAACTCTTTAAGAAAATGGTTCATAAGAGAACCCTGCTTTTAAAGGTTCTTTGAGGAACCACAAATGATGCCTTAAAGAACCATTTTAAGGCTCTTTGAGAAACCCTTATAGGTTCTTTGAGGAATTCTTTAAGGAAATGGTTCTTTACAGAAGGTTCTTTGAGGAACCAGATATGGTTCTTCTATGGCATCACTCTGAAGAACCATTTCCGGTTCCAGATGTTTTCATTGTTCTGTGTCAAGTGAAATGGATCTGAAGCCCTCCAAGTTATTACACGGCATAACCTGGTCATGAATCTGGAAGTTTCATCTCTTTCGTGCAGCAACACACAACAACAACACACAACACACAACACACAACAACACACAACACACACCAGCAGGCCAGAGCAAAGCGTTGACTGCCACTTGAATACGTCTTAGACAGGATGTATGACGTCATTGTTGCTGTTTACACCAAAAGCTCCGCTGTAAACTTCGAGCTGACGCTTCACCCTGAAGTGACGTATCACGTGATGCAACGCAGCCAAAAGGGCAAGAAAAGAACCTTCTAGGTGGAGGGCGGTGTGCAAAAAGTCTCCTGGAAACACGCTGCAGGCTCATACCTCACATGATTGGACACGCCGCGTGCGCGCGCGCGTGCGTGGGCGGGCTGAGACGTGAATTATTAATGAGGATGTGAATATTCATCCATTGAAATATTACATGAGCACGCGCAACAAGACTATCTCAAGTGCAAGAGGACATTGCGCATGCGTGCGCTGGCTGCAGAGAACCAGAGCCGTGCGTGTCGTTAGGGATGAATAAATAAAGACGTGTTTATATTAATCCATGTACTTTAATAGGCGCCAAATGCGCACGCTCTGTCGACATTCTACACACTCACACACACACACACACAAATACACACACACACCTGCAAAAGGGAGACGCAACACATCCCGCTCGCGCTCCTAGGGACGTGGAAGTCACGCAACAGAAAACTGACGGGCTGAGAGTTTTTAATTAAGGAGAAATGTTGTGTTTTTCTTACGAGAGACTTTAAAAAAAGTTTCCTAAAGCGCGCCGCGGGCTGAGTAAAGCGCGCCGGGCCGGAGAACCGAGCCCGAGCCTCCCGTGAAACTACAAAGCAGAAACAAGGTGCCGACGTTTAGTGAAGAAGTAGAAGAAGAGGAGCAGTAAAAGATCAGGATCACGGAGTGAGATCGGGTTATTACACATAGTTTCACACTATGACTGTATTATTATTATAATTAATATGAGAAGGAGAAGCCTCCTCTATTTATAACCCTCCGCGGGGCCGGTGAGCGAGCCGGTGCTGCCCCGGCAGCAGGGTGTCCTCCCCGGGTACAACAACAGCTGATAAACGGGGATGGCTCTAAAAAAAACAACTATCTTGCAACAACAAAAACAAATAAACAACAAGCACAAACTGTAAAAAAAAGAGAAGAAAGAAACCACTTACCGCAGAGTCGGACCGCTGCACCGCGACGCACAGCGCGAGGACGAGCAGCGCGAGCTTCACGTCTGTGTTCATCTCGGTGAATAAAACGAGGGTCCACTACACGAAGGCTACTCTCTAGTCGCGTGTCATGGCCCCCCTCTCGCTCGCTTTCTGCACTTGTTCTTCGGAGGAAAGGAACTAAAGAGAAACTTCTTCTTCTTCTTCTTCTTCTTCTTCTTCTTCTTCTTCGTGGGCTCGGCTGTTGCTGCGCGTGCAGAGGCTCCAGTGGTCCTGGCTGTGGCACCGTGCGCCTCTGCAGTCCCCCTTCTCTAACTTGTTCTCTCCTCGACTTGCCACTGCCTAGCCGGATCTCCTTTCCCGCGCACTGATTTTTTTCTTTTGCTCCCCTGAACCTACACACACACACACACACACACACACACACACACACACACACACACACACACACACACACACACACACACACACACTCACACACACACACACGCCCCATTCACACACGCCCAGACACACACAAGACAAGGCAACTTCATCTAAAATATGTTTTTTGAGAGGTCAACCAATGTGTGACACCTGAGTCCAAATATTGATGTCTTTAAAAATCATTTTTACATTATTATATTTTTTTTATGTTTCATGTTAGGATCCCGCGGATTGATTTGATGCTTTCCTCCTGCGTGCCTCCACAATACGACGCCTGAGGCCACCCAAAAAAAGAAAAGGTTTGACATTACACCTTTATTTGACTATCTACCCCAGGACATGTTGCATTCCTGCAGGATTGAGCGAGGGCTTGGTGAACTTCACGAACCCAGACAACATCACGCTCTTCTTCTCATAGGAATGCTTTCTTTTGGTATGGAGCCGATATTGTTTTTATCAAATAAAACAAGATTGTGAAAAGCTCCTGAAACACACGTGCCATGAACACTCGGTTCTTCACTAAACTCCATGTCTGACTGCCGCTACAATACAGACACAAAGCTTCTTTTTATTGTTCTTAATTTATAAATTATATGTTTTTTGTTGTTAATTATTTGCACTTTATTACTTTTACTCACTTTATGTCAGACAAGAAAGAAAACATACTTTTGATCTTCTGTAAGTTCGATAAATGGAACATTTACAAGAAGAATGACTCTTTTCTGATAATCTAACAAATTAATCATGACATATTAAGTCTGAAACACCCAAAATACCTTTAAATGCAGGTAAAACCCTTCATGTGGGGGGGGGGGGGGCAGTAACTGCAGGAGTCAATGATCATTGACCTGTTTCACAACGTTCACTCTCGACTTGCATTTTCATTTCTTTTAGTTCTTTGAGATTAGAGACGAGATCTAGAAACCCTCAAAAAACGACCACGTCTTAAAAGGATAACAAAGTGTGACTTTACTTCAGGTTTGAATTATTTATCCAGCACACACCTATATAGGGCTAGGGGTGGGGACATAGTTTGGGTTATAAATGTATTAATATTTGCAATAATGACAATAATAAGCCATCAAATTCCAATGGCAAAGTGCAAAAAGAAAATGGAATAAAGAAGGTCCCAGGAAGGTTCCCTGCGGTACACCGCAGCCGAAACTAGGAACGCGAGTGTAATGTCAACAAGATGTGAGCGGGGCATAAATTATAACGCCGTGACAAACTGTTGAAGACTCACTCGGGTCAAGTTGAACCAAAATAGAACATTCAAGAGCTAAATGAGGACCGTTTGCAACCCGAGTAACTCAGTGTCTGCACCATGTGTGGAGCGCGGATCAGGACCGAGGCGTTCGGGTTTTTAATGTCGTCTCTTCCTCAAAGGTTCTGGATACAACGGTTAACATAGTGTTGGGAAACGGAGACCTTCCCGCTTGCCATACAACAGATTATCGACTGATTTCTATTTAAAGCACAGGAGACATCTTTCCAGTGAAAACCCACAAAGAAAGAGCCGTTCAGCCTTCGCCTTTGTTCCCCAACATTAGCTACACACTGTAGCTACACACTGTAGCTAACGTAGCGCTTTTCATTTTTGCGAACAATAAATGAAATGCGTGCAAATTGCGTTCTATATACCAACCCAAGAGGGATGCAAGGCAGGGGAGGGGGGGGGGGCTGGTACAGCGAGATGGCTAACCTGAGCTAAGCTAAGGTTAGCCAGTTGTTATCAGTGGACTGGTATAAATGAAGCTAAGCTAAGGTTAGCCGGTTGTCATCGTTGAGCCAACGGTGCAATTAAAATGTATGAGGTAAGAGATAGCAGTGGTATTACTTATGTTATTACTTATAGTATTAATTATGGTATTATTCATGGTTTTACTTATAGTAGTATTCATGGTATTACTTATATTATTCATAGTAGTACTCACGGCATTACTTATGGTATTTTTGTAGGTGTGTTACGGGTGAGGCTCAGGTGCAGAGAGACAGGCTGGACTCCAGGTTTGAGTGAAACAAAACACTTTACTTTGGAAAAGGGTCCAACATAAAAACTCTGGCTTGATAGAAACAACATGAACATGATGAATCACTATGGGAACAAAGACCGAGACATCTAAAAAGACAATAGAGACTGAGATAAAGACAAGAAACCAAGATGAGATGAGGGAAAGGCTCGATATATAGGGGGAAACACACAGGTGTACCGCATTATGCAATCAGGGAGAGGAGTGGCTGAGGGCAGGTGAAGGTAATTAACTAATCAAGGAGTCAGAGGAGCAGCTGAGGACAGGTGAAGGTAATTAACTAATCAAGGAGTCAGAGGAGCAGCTGAGGAGGAACAGAATTCACGTTAGTCTCTTTGGATAAAAAGTCTCTGTTAAATGTTATTAAATATAATGTAATGTCATTGAATGTAATCTAATGAAATGTAATGCAATTAAATGTAATATAATGTTATGTAATGTCACTGTTTAACGTTGCAACAGGTCGCTGACCGCAGTTCACTTAACGGCCACCAGTTTCTTTAACAACAAGGTTTATTTTTAAATTACATACATTTACGCAAAATGTAATTCTCACAACACAAAGCTATTATATATATATATATTTTCGGGATATCATTTTGAAGTCAAAAGAAAACCAATATGTGTTTGATTATTACAAATGTATGATTCACAAAAGAACTATCGTGCAGCCACAGTCCACTACGAGCTGACTGTGTAGCAGCTTATTGATCAGTGTGACTGTTGTATTGATTGTGTGTGTGATAACGTAGCATGACGTCATTTAAAAGTACAATGAGTATGAATTTATTAACTTTTTTTAATAATATCGTTCATATCAAGGGGGATAAAACAAAGGAAACATGTTCATACAAGATCATAATTGAGCAATTAAAGTCTTAATATCTATCCTATTTGAACATTTCCTTTATTCATCTTTTTGTGTGTTTTTTTCATGGATTAAAAACCAAATAAAGTCTTTTCAGGATCTTTTTGAAGAGGTCTCGTTGGGCAGTCCCCACGCAGCTCTTGCTCTCCGCCGTCTGTGCGCGCGCGTGGGTAAAAAGCCCAAAAGGTGAAGGCGGCTGAGTGACAGGCGCAGGCCCCGCCCCTCCCCGCTGCTGCGCCGCTGCTGCTGAGTCCCGAGCGCAACAGCCCGAGAGCGCAGCAGCGACTTCACCGCCGCAACTTTGGTGAGTTGGATAAGCTCTCATGTTTTGAAGAGAAATCTCCTTTAAAAAAAAAAAAAGAAGAAGAAGAAGATACATGTGTGTCGGTGAAACGCGTGAATCTGTGCGTAACGCGCGTGTGAGTAACCGCGGCTTGTGTTCCGTCGGCGGCACTACTTTATCTCCTCTTCTCTGTCTCTAACTAGATGACAGGGTATTTTTTTTCCTTTTTTTTCGTGGAGCCTCCGTCGATGAGCGCTTGAAGAGGCTTGCTGGTGTAGACAAGGAGATCGAGTCTCGAGCGAGCGGTTCCCCCCTCTCCGCCAGTCGGAATCCAAAATGAAACTCCTGTAAGCCATGTTTCTTCTCCCCCTATCACACTTTTTGTGTCGGCTTCCGCGAGCTGGCGGCTCGGCCGGCGGACACTTGATCTCCGGCCACCTGCAGACTAACCCCCCATGCCCGTGTCTCCAACAGGATCTGCGTGATGGCGGTCGCCTTGGCGGTGGGATCTGCGCACGGAGTAAGTCCCCTTCGCTTCTTATTGCGCTCCTTCAGGTGCTTTATGTGCAGCATGTGGACATCGACGCGCTGCGGAGCGGGACGCGTTGCGTTGAGACGTTTCCCTCACACGTGACCCTCCTTTTAAAACGTTTAAAATGGCAGTTTAACACTTTATTTGTGAATTACGCGTTAATAATACGCGTGTTGTCCGCATTGGAGACGCGCACCGTGCATCACGTTGCGCGTGTCTCCAGTGTGCTGCACGAGGAGACACACACACACACACACACACACACACACACACACACACACGCACACACATCTGAATATACTCTACGACGTCTTTAAAGAAAAGTTTGTAGTTTTCAGGAGCTTTTCAGTGTCATTTTTATGGAAATTAATGCTCCATATTCCGTATATTGCTCCTCAGACTAGGGGTGTTTTGTGGGTTTTATATTTTATGCGTTAATGTGAATTTATCTGGTTTGTATAGCCTGAGGGACCGAAAGAAAGCAGCTCATATTTGAGTGGGCGCGCTCAGACTCATTTTCAATGCGAAGCCCCGCCCCTTCATGAATATGTGAAATAAGGAGACTAATAGGTGTGTTTTCTCTCCGTGCCACACCTTTACAAGACACCTTCAAACGTGCACTATTTCAACCTTTACGTGGGGTTTTGTTTTGCGTTATTTTCTCATTTTATAATCTAAATTCTTACTTTAAAACTCATAATAGATCAGGAGACATAAGGCATTAACAGATTAGTACGAAAAAAACACATTTACAACAACGATATACACATTTAATATACGTTCATGAGACACTAAATATGAACCTGTCATCACAGATGGCCAGTCTGTTTCTCAATATATTTAAAATAACTACTTTAAGTAGAAGTAAAAAGATCTTTCACATGTTTTACGAAAGTAGGAATTCATTTTATACTTAGTCCACATCATATCAACAACTTTACATTTTAGTTGATGGATACAATCCGTCATAATTGTATGTTTATGTTGATATTTACATGTAGAAGTATCCAAATGAACGAATGAAACAAGTGAAGTACATGAAATAGTATTCGCAGTATAAGAAAAACTAATCATATTATGATAAAACTCGAGTAAAAGCACCGTGAAGGTTGTTCTACTGCAGAGGGACTCAAACCCTCAACCCCAGCAGAGGCAGCGTGCCTTGCTTTAGGAGAGAGGCAGAGACGCCGACGGGAAACATTCAAGCTCATCGGCAGCAAAAAGCTTCCTGCGCCTCAAAGGGCTCCTCAGAAGGAGGCGCGTTGACTCCTCCACCCACTTCCTCACCTCCCCGTTGTGTGTGTGTGCGTGTGTGCGTGTGTGTGTGTGTGTGTGTGTGTGTCGAGTGACGTCCAGATGAGTTCATTGGGTGGTCTGAGCTGTCGTTACCGCGGTAACTGCGTCTTTAGGGCAGTGGTCCAGCCCGGAGTTAGTGGGCTTTTAAAGTTAATCTTAAATTCATGAACTGAAAGCGTAATACAATATATTTATGTTTACATATCTTTTAAAGTTACAAACATCACAATGTATTAGTTTGTTAGTCTGATTATAACCATTTAAACGCATTGATGTGCTCGTTGCCTCTCATACGTAATCCAGGCTTTAGCCGCTTCACGTTTAGATAAACTCAGGATTTATTTGACTGATTTCATTTGATGATCGTTCTCTGGATATAAATATTGGACTTGTGCATTAAGCTAATCAACTGTAGCATCTCTTAGCTCTCGCTTACCTTCCCGTTAGCATGTTGAGAAGCTAGTTCGCTAGTTGTGATGCTAAATAAACTTCTTCTTCTGAAGCTGCAGAGATACCCGGAGGTTTATTCATCCGGGTGAACAATCGGAAAAACATGAGCGTCTTCTTGTAGCAGCGTGTTAGCGTGTTTAGCTCGCTCGCTAACCAAACTGAGTGTTGGCTAGCTGCTAGCGAGTGTCCGGAAACTACAGCGTGAACAATAAAGTGTCCTTGAGCAAGGCACTAAGTCGCTCCCTGTAGCTGAGTCCATAGCGTAGGAATGTAACATGTAAAGTGTCTTTGAGTCCTTTAAAAACAAAGTGCTATATAAATTAAATGGATAATTAATAAGTGTATCTTCTAGTAGCAGCGTGTTAGCATTGTTTAGCTCGCTCGCTAACTGAACTGACTGTTGGCTAGTGGGAGCTAAATATAAAAAATATAAAATATGTGTCTTGTGGACGACTTAGTTTGATTTTTTTTCTCATTATCAATCAAACCCGAATCCAAACCAGCCGCCATTTTTTCGTCATCTCGCTATTTCTGCTGCCCCGTCGTTATATTTATAGATTATTTTAACCGCCGAGGGGAGAAAAAAAAAGCGATGTTTCGGAGAACATGCAGAGAAAGCGAGTACGTGTTCGCGAAGGTGACACAGCTGTCGGCCGCAGAGGAAACATCACACTGGGGTGAGGAGGAATGGTGAGGAGGAGGAGGGAGGGAGGAGGAAGGAGGAGGGAGGACACAAGGGGAGAGGAGAGGAGAGGAGAGGAGAGGAGAGGAGAGGAGGAGGAGAGGAGAGGAGAGGAGGGGAGTCAAAGGTTGCAGCGGGTGACTCTGAGCTACCTGGACGGTGAAGCAAATACCTCTAGGTCTGCTGGAATGCAAGATGGACACCTGTGTGTGTGTGCGTGTGTGAGTGTGTGTGTGTGTATGCTGTTAAATGTCAGTGTTAGCTGAGTTCATGCAGGAAATGGACATTTTTGTCCCGTATTTGTCGCTTTAAAGTTTGTGTTTTTTGCAACTTTTATCCCCTTTAACCTTCTCTTACCTTCACATGTACGAACATCTTTTAAATGATTAGGATTAATATTGTTTCCCGAGTTTAAGCGTCACTTTATGTTTGTTTCTTGACTACCTAAATAGCCCTTTAAATAAATAATAAAGTTGATATTTCTTATATGTTTTACACAGTGAAAAACAGCCTGAGGTCAAATTTACCGATGCGTACAAGTTGTGTTCAGGACATTGAAAACATCTCATCATGTGAATGTTATGTTTACCCAGTTGTCACCAATACATTAGGAAAAGTCATGAAATATGAAGCAAACAACATGATGTCATTCCTTTCTTTAGAGACGTTAAACATTGAATGGAGTCACATTGACCCTGAAGGTCTCAGGAGGGTTAAATACAAGCGTACTGTCTCTTTAAGGCTCCATGCAGCTCCAGCTCTTCGGACATCTTCCTGTAGTTTTTATATTTGTGATACGATAACACGATAAGTCTCGTCCGTCGTCGTCACTGCGTTATCATTTCGTGCAAAGCGCGCTACATAACACGCCGCTGTACCTAAAATGATAGGAAGCAGTGGATTCTGGGAGATACAAAAAAAAACACGCGCTAAGAAGATACACACCGTGTTGTATTCTCTATTCATCCATTAATAATGTCATGCCTTTGAATTCAGGAACATGGGGAAGTTCATATCTTAGGATGCATTAATAATGTCTCACAAAATTATTTAAATTGCAATATTTTATCCGACCCAACAGTCCAAGTTTTTCTTTTTAAATTATGCGTGAACACGTCTCGTTATTGACCTGCGTCGTCTGTGCGTCTGGTTTTGAAACTTCTTTGCAAAAGTGTGTGTTGCACAACCCACGAACAAATTTGCATGCAACTCCAGTTGATGCAGAAAAAGTAGATCCAAGAACGCCGCTGACGACGGGGACCCCCCCCCCCCCCCCCCCCCCCCTTCTGGTTGAATTCCTCCGTTGCCTGGCAGGACTTGTCGGCCCGTCTCCCTGCAGGTGCTATCGGCTGGAACATTCCTGAAACGCTAAGTGAGGCGACTGATCACTGCTTGATTTGTAGTTGTTAGACCCTCCCCAACTCAGCCGTGCCCCCCCCCCCCACACACACCTCCTTTCCTTTCCCTTCTCCCCTCCTCCCCCTCCTCCTCCTCCTCCCTCCTTCAACCCAGTCATTACCCCGCTCCTGTTCCCATCGCCTCTCTTCGCCCTCTCGGCCCCTCCATTACCGTGTGATTTGTGGTGTGATGAGCGGCTGCTGGTTCTCCTCCTCCACCTCCTGCAGGAGCTCCTCGTGCATCTGTTTGGCCTCTGGGTCGCACACGTTTAAAAAAAGGTTTATAGTCAAATTGCTGCAGAAATTATATGGATTGAGAATGAAAGTAGCAGCCGCGCTGATGTCGGGGTTCCTCTCCGACTCTCGAGGCGCTTCAGATTCACGATGTGCATCGAAGCGCCAATTAAGAACCAGAAGGCGCCCAGAGACGCCTCACACGATTTATGCTTTTCATATCTCCAGGAGGTCTGGATGTCTGTTCCTCGAAGTGAACGCGCTGTAGATCAACTTATACTGTATAATAGCAGTTTCCCCTACATTTATAACAGGTGGGCGGCGCGCCACCCTGAAATCTCCACCCGCCACCCTGTAATTTTCGTAATATATATAATATAATGTAATATTCTAGTGTACTTTAGATCACATTGTATAATGTATTGTAATATTTGACAGTACTTTAGATCACAATATATAATATAATATTTTAGTGTACTTTAGATCCCATTATATAATATAATATAATATTCTAGTGTACTTTAGATCACATTTATAATATAATATGTTAGTGTACTTTAGATCACATTATATAATATAATATTTTAGTGTACTTTAGATCACATTTTATAATATCATATATGTTAGTGTGCTTTAGATCACATTCCTTCAAAAGGCTTTTTGTCTGAAAATAGTTTGAGAGCTGATGATTTGGGTCAAGATGAGATTAGTCGTGCTCGTGGAAAAAGTTCTGACAAGAGAGAGAGGGAGAGAGAGGAGGAGAGAGAGAGAGAGGGAGAGAGGGAGGGAGAGGAGGAGAGAGGAGGAGAGAGGGAGAGAGGGAGGGAGGGAGAGAGAGATGTCTCTCTAGTTCCTTCAGAACTACTTTGTTGGGTAAGTGCATTAGGAAACCTATAAACCCATAAACCACTCATAGCAGGTTTTACGTGGCGTTGAAAGGCCCCCCCCCCCCCCCCCCCCCAGACCCCGCGGCCTGTGTGGCTCACATGTGTGTGAGCGTGTTCCCCAGACCCGTAAAGTCTGTCTCTGTGTGTGTGTGTGTGTGTGTGTGTGTGTGTGTGTGTGTGTGTGTGTGTGTGTGTGTGTGTGTGTGTGTGTGTGTTGACTGTGCAGGTGCACACGGAAACATGAAGACAGCATCTGGAACCGAAAATGGTTCTTCAGAGTGACCTCGTAGAAGAACCATTTATGGTTCCTCAAAGAACCTTTCAAACCAGGGTTCCATTTCCTTAAAGAGTTCCTCAAAGAACCTATAAACGTGTTTTAAAGAACCTTAAACATGCTTCTTCAAGGCACCATTTCTGATTCCTCAAAGAACCTTTCAAACAAGGGTTCTTTGAGACACGTTTATAGGTTCTTTTAAAAACTCTTTAAGTCTTTATTATTATTATTATTATTAATAATTCTTCAGAGAACCGTCAACAAATGGTTCTTGAATGCACCATTTCTGGTTCCACGAAGAACCTTTAAAGGTGTCTCAAAGAACCTTACAAAATGGTTCTTTAAGGCACCATATATGGTTCCATGAAGAACCTTTCAAACGAGGGTTCTTTAAAGAACCATTTCCTTGAAGAGTTCCTTAAAGAACTTATAAAGGTGCCTCAAATGAAAAAAATGTCTCTTCAGTAGTTGATATGTAAAAAAAAAAAAAAAAAGAGCACACAACACGAAAACCCGAGCGTCCCTGAACACAACGCTGTCCTGAACTAAAGGATATTACTTCACCGTTAAATAAAATGAGGAATTGACGACGGACGTTTCTGTGATTTTAGTATTTAATGTTGAGTTTCATCGGTTTAAAAGTTGTAATAACTCGTCAGACGCAGCGACGTGTGAATGGCTTCGTCAAGAGGACGTGTTTGTGGTTATTTCAACCCAAACAGCGAGTTCTCCTGACGCGGATCCATCAGCTTCGAGGTCTCAACAAGTCGTTTCCCACGGAGACCGAAGTTTTATTGTTGCATACATAAAAAAGTAGGACTAGGATACGGTACGAAGCGCCGCGCGAGGATGACCTTCGTCAACTTGACTTTGGAGACGCCAACGGAGCGGCGTGCATCACCTGCAATCACCGAGGGATGTTGCGCAATCACCGCGATCCGGAAGACTTCTGAGAATTTGTTAAAACGTCTAAAAACAACAACAGAGGGAGAGAGGGAGAGAGAGGAGAGAGAGAGAGAGAGAGAGAGGTGTTGGCTTGGATGTTGACAGCGCTGCCCTCCAATTCATCTGGTGTGTGTTGGCCCGTCTCTCGGTAACCGTGTTTGCGTGTGTGTGGGTGTGTGTGTGCCCCCCCCCCCCTCCTCCTCCTCTTGGCATGAACCCGTCTCTGTTCGTGTTTACAGGTGTGATTTAAAAAAACAAGTCTCTGTTTTCTTTGGTGCCGATGAGGAGCAGCTTAAAAAAAAAAGATTTATGAGATTGAATCCCCCCCCCCCCTCCCTATCTGACTGAGTTGGTCTTCTCCAATCATTCCTATACATGATTGATCCGTTATTTTCTTGCATTGGATTGTATTTCATCAGTATTTCCCTCCTCCTCCTCCTCCTCTTCCTCCATTTTCTCTTCTGACGAAGCACACGCTGCGAGTTTGTCCCCCGATTGGTCGCGGTGAACTCCAGAGGTCAGAGGTCGCGCAAGCACAAAGGCGGCGGGGGGAGAGGACTCTGGCCGCGGCGTCGGCTTAACATTCCACCGCCCGCTTCTTTTTTTCTCTCTTCCCAATTTTTTTTTTTTCGCCGCACTTTGTCTTCTTGTCTTTGCCTCTCAGTTAAAAAAGAAAAGAAAAAGACGAGCAGGAACAGATAGAGAAGGGCGAAGAGGTGTGTGTGTGTGTGGGGGGGGGTATTCCATCTATGCAGGCCGGGGGGGGGGGGGGGGGTCTGTCGGAGCTTGTCGGGCCTTAATGCCGCCGCTCCCCTCGGGGCTTGTTTGTGCTTCAGAGGGATTACACACCTCCACTTCTCCTCCAGTCCTCCTCCATTCCTCCTCTTCCCCTCTTCCCCACTCTTCATCTCTTCATCTCTTCATCTCTTGTTTATCTTGTCCCCTTTTTACTCGTCGCTCCTTTCTTTACTCTTCTCAGAATCATCCCCCCCTCCTTACCTCCGAAACCTCCACCGCCGTCTCAGATTTTGCGGCTTGAGGTTGCGTAACGCGACCCCCCCCCACACACACACACACACACACACACACACATACATGAATGGCCTCCATCAGGTTTTTTCCCCCAAGAGAAACTTTTTATGACTGATTTTGAGTCCCCCCCCCCCACCCCGAGGACTTTCAGCTTGTTTTGAAGTCGGAGAGCCTGAGAGATTCAATTCCTGCTTTGCTTTGATGCCCCCCTGCAACATCATTATTCTGGCATTACACACCAACGGCAGACCTTTAAGTCAAACATTTTTCACTGCAATTACCGTATACATGCCGGTGCAGGGGAACACATCTTCTTTTGTCTGTCGGATGCTGTGGTGGTGGTCTGGACCGCCGGCTCCTGTAGGGGCACGGCGTGTGTGTGTGTGTGTGTGTGTGTGTGTGTGTGTGTGTGTGTGTGTGACTTTCCAATTATCGCTAATGCTCTTTAATCAAGACGTTGATACCACCCCTGGGTGCGGGGTGTCGGCGTGCGGGGGCCCTGAGGGTGTTCGGCAGCGGCCGATACGTTGGCCGGCTCCTGCGGACCGAACCAAAACCAGTGTGTGCGCGGGGGTGCGGTGCTTCAGTTTGCCTTTAGCGTGGCGGCGCTAGCTTCGACTCCCGTGTGGGAGCTGGAACTCTTGGTTCTCCAGTAAAACTGGTGTTTTTTTTCTTTACTTTCAATTAGTGTTGAAGCTTTAAAAAGTGATCAAATCAGCCAAAGCTAACAGGCCCGTTAGCTCATTATTTCGTTAGCATGTAAGCTGTTTTTTCCCCGTAACTTTGCAGTTGTGTCACCGGATGTGAAAACATGATGGCAAAGGCAACACAACTCTGCCTCAGACAAGGAGACGTACTTTTCACCCGAGGACAACAAACTATGGCGGCGGCCATGTTTGTTCTTGCCGCTTAAGGCACAGGTGTCAAACACGAGACCCGCGGGCCGAATCCGGGCCACTGCGTTATGTATGTGGCCCTTGACGGCTTGAAAGGCACGAGATCCCCTATTTGTTAAAGAAATTGAAGAAACATTTTCCATGCTTTTATTTTGAAAGTTTCAAATTAAATGAAGTTTCTCATGTACAACATTCCTACACTCCAATAAACAATAATCAAATGCAAAGAGAGTTATTTAACAGTATGTTCGAGGAGTTCATAAAGTGGTTCCGGCCCTTTAAGAGGGTGGCCATGTGTTCCGGCCCTTTAAGAGGTGACCCCGCTGCTTTAAAGTTTGATTTCCTCCTCAAAAACTAAATTCTTCTGAATTGAAATGACTTTCCCCCCTAATTATCCCCTCCCCCCCCTCTGCCCGTGTATCCCTGGTTACCGTCACCGTGGTGATGTGAGCCCGCACACGTCCCACCGTGACGGGAACACTATCATTGGCGCATCAGATGTGTCAGTTATTGTGTGCTATTACCGCCTCGCGGTGTCTCCGCCTGACCCTGTAATTACCAATACCCCCCCTCCCCTCCCCCTCCCCCTCCCTCCTTCGCCCCTTCCCTCCCTATGCCAGCCAGGTAATCCCGGCAGCGCAGGTAACAACCTCCGTCTCCCCTCGGAGTCAACAACATACCTCCGTCGGGTTCTTTATTGGATTCCTCTGCTCTCGCCTCTTTCTTTGTCTCTCTTCGTGAAAATGTTCAACGATCCCGACGTTTTAATGACTCCGAAATCGTCTCCGGCAGAGTCCCACCTGCAGATATCCTGTAGCGTGTCACCTCCAGACGTTTGAGTTTCACCGTCCTCTATCCGTCTCACTTTTAGATATCCTTATTGTCGACCTCGTCGTAGTTTATTTCCTCTTACTGTGTCTTTAAGTCACTCATCACTCGCTGATGGGACGTAAGATGAAGAAAAGGATGGGTAAACCCAAAATAAAATACGTTACCCACACACACCATACGTTTGAGGCTCTCCTCCTTCACCTCTCGCTGTCTCCCAATCAATCAATCAATCAATCAATATTGAGTCATGAATCAGAGACTTCCCAATTAGTCTCCTCGGCCTATCTGGAGGGGGCAAATACTGTCAGCCAGGTGTAATTAAGTTCCCTCAGCCTCAGCCTCGGCCTGCAGGTGAAGCCCACCGCCTCCGTTCATCATCCTCTGGCAGCGCTCCAGTCTTCAGTCTTTTAATTGTAACTCAGGTGTCAAAGTTGTGATTGATCGATCGATGCTTTGATTGATTGATTGTCTCTGTATTGGTGCTTCTGACCCGCCGGCTCCAGAGCATTTTGTATCCGGAGGTATTTTAAGTCCCAGTGCGATACTGGGTGGATGCTTTTAAAGGCCACTTTTGAGGGGATGTGTTCAGGAGGGGGGGGGGGGCATCATACCTGTGGGACCCGCAGGCAGCTGTGAAGACGACTCTTTGGCAGGTGTATAGCGCTGCAGCGCCACGCTACAAAGAGCTCTCGTTCCCGGGGTTCTGGTCCCCTTTAAATCCCCAAAGAGACTCAGCATGTCTCCCTCCAGCACACACACACACACACACACACACACACACACACACACACACACACACACACACACCGCGTATTAATTGCACACGCAGAGCTTTTTTCAGAGATTTTTCCCTGAAAACCACACGTGTGTGTACCTGTCTTTGAGTTCATCAATCAAGTGAAACAGGACATTTTGACATCAGCAGCTAGCTCCAGATTTGATAAATTCACAGTCGATTGTTCGCGATTAAAAATTATGCAGAATTAAATGGAAAAATAAGAAAATTGGGCAAAAATGTTGTGACACACACACAGACTTGAACTTGCAGACCCGTGAGGACCTGACTCCGAGGTGTCATGTGGGGACACAATAAAAAAAAAGTAATGACAGCATACTTTTGATGACATACATTTTTTGGGTGGTGCATAGTGGATCCGGAGCACACGCGTGTGTTTAACGTGTTAACAAGGCGGACCCACACGGCTCTCATTGCACCACCCTGGCAGCTTAACACCACCCGGCACCGCTTCCCACCGGCTTCGCCCCTCGTGCCTCTTTAGCTTTAACGCCATTCATCCCGGGGGCGAAGGTCCTCTGGCTTCGCCCACTCGTGGCCCCAAAAACCGACCGCTAATGAGGGGGGGGGGGGGGGGAACAACCTGCAAAACAATACACCGCCACTTCCCGTTGGGCGGACGGAGGGAATCACTCGCAGGTTTTCCTTTCGTCTCCTTGATTTGCATCAGAAACAACTTTGCAAAAAAAAAAGCAGCCCTTCTTCTTCTTCTCTTCCTTCAATGACCGCGGCGCGACGGCGTGCCGCCAGCGACCCGGGGCCCGTGAGTGTTTGTCAACAGAGGGTTAGCCGCCCCTCGTGTTTGTTTAGCCGGCCCCTCAAGGGCCTGAAATAGATCGACTCGTCACGCTCTGGCCAGCCAGAGAGGGGTGTGTGCGTGTGTGTGACTGTGTGTGTGACTGTGTGTGTGACTGTGTGTGTGTGTGTGTGTGTGTGTGTTCTGTTAAGTGACAACAACAGCTTAACCACGAGACGTTCATTTTATAACATCTTTGAACAGATTTTTTGGTTTCCGGCTGATTTTTCCAGCATTTCTGCACAAAAAGAGACTGAAATAAAAAATGTCCAAATATAAATGTTCCTGACGTTTCAATTAGCAAACGCACATAATTGGGCGAGCCAGGATCCGATTGGCCGAGGGTTCGAAGGAGCCGACGGGCAGGACGGACTCTGAGGGTTCACGGGCCAACGTTTCTAAAAGCAGACGTACTTCACTAACGTCTTCGTTCTCTTTGAGCATCTGCTATATAGCATACGTTAGCATGGTAGTGGTTAGCATGGTTAGCATCCCAGAGCTGAGTGCATATTTCAACATGTGCTCCACAGTGGAGACGTTTCAGGAGAATTGAGGCCCACCATGTGAGTCTGTCTTCAGTTTAAAGTCTTTTTTATGCATATTTTAAAACTTTTTTCAGCTCCAGCGTCTCAAAAGCTGCTTTTCCTCGTCTTAAATGACTAAGTTATGTATTCTAACTCTTTGAAAAGCATTTTAAACGCGATGTGGAGGAACGTACTCGTCGGCCGGTGACCTTTAAAAATAATCAACTGAAGCTTGTTTCACGTTTTTACCTCCAGGCTTCCACAAATTTCTGGAAATATGGGAATATTAGCTGAAAGTATTTTTTCTCCCGGAGCGTCGCCTCCTCTCCTCCGGGAATATTTGGGGCATTCCCGAAGCCCACCGGGGGGATGGGGGGGCAGGTCTGGACTCAGCATCCATCAGCCCGCGAACAAGCTAATGAAGCGTTGCCAGGGGCGACGTGAACATTCCATGTCATCGCCATAGCTACCCCCCCCCCCACACACACACATTACCCCCTAACCCCCCCTCCCCTCTCGCCCCCCCCCCCTCCACGCTGCCCTCCAGCTCTTCGGAAAGGTCACACACCTGTCTGCACCTCTTCTTTCCTTTCCTCTCCTCCTCGCCTCCTCCCCTCTTTCCCCTTTCACTCTTTTTTGACAAAGTATTGAGTAATCTATTTAAACACCGATCTTTTTTTAAGCGGTTCATTGTTATGGATGAAGAGATATTGATGAAGAAATGACCAAATCAGAAAGAAGTGTTGTTTCTCGTGTCGAGCTTCATGGATTCCACTTCCTCTACGAGCTGCAGATCGGTTCCCATAGAGACGACACAATCGGAATAGCGTTGAATCCCCTTTACTGGGCCGATACACGACAGTGTGTGTGTGTGTGTGTGTGTGTGTGTGTGTGTGTGTGTGTCCCATGTCTATATCAGTGTCTCTTGAGGAAGACGATAATCCACTTCATCCTCACGTGTACGTTAGTTGTGTCAACATCCACATCTGGGTCGCTTTACACCAGAGGAGCAATGGGGGGGGGGTTTCAAAGGAGGGGGGGTTTCAAAGGAGGTCTCCCCCCCCTCCTCCTCCTCCTCCTCCTCCTCCTCGGTGTTGTTGTTTAGTCTCCAAGACGTTTGTGTTTACGCTCACCGGGCGTCACAAAACATCTGCCAGAGTCCAGCTGTTCACCACGAGACCTCCGATAACCGGGACCTCCGATAACCGGGACCTCCTCCGGCGTTCCTCCGGCGTTCCTCCGGCGTTCCTCCGTCTCTTCCTCCCGTCCTCATTTCCTCCCCTCCTCTCTCTCGTGTCCTGGAGCAAACGCTTTCCACAGGTGAACTCCTCTCTTTATTCTTTTATCACCACAACACCTATAAATCATCTTGTTCCTCGGGTCGGCGTGAGAGCCGGAGGTCAGAGGTCAGAGGTCGCCGGCGGGCTTATTAAAGACGCCGTTATTAAAAAGCAGCGATTACCTCACGGCGCGTGTTGCCTTCAGGAACCCCCGAGAGCGGTTTGAACCGCTGAAGGGTCGCGACCTTCGCCGCCCTCCAGAGCGTTATCTGTCGGTGGAGCTTAGCGGCGACTCGTCTTCGGCCGATAAGAGGAGGAAGATGACCGGGGGGAGTGACCCTGAAGTCACCTGTCCACAGGAGGACGAGTTACAACATCTAAACGTTCTGCACCGTGAGCAAAGGGACGCCTTCCTCCTGCTCACAGGGACGAGTTACAGGTTACAGGACGAGATGCAGCTGCTTTCTAAAGAAACTTTGTTTGGGTTTTGTTGTGATTTAACGCCACCGGCCCTCAAATACGACTTTCCCTTCTATTTCCACCCTTTTTGGTTAGAAGCCGTGGAGAGAGAGAGAGGGGGAGAGAGAGGGAGGGAGAGATAGAGGGGGAGAGAGAGGCAGAGAGAGAAAGAGGGAGGGAGAGAGAGAGAGGCGATTACATAAACGAGGTCAACTCCTCGATGGACAGACGAGGCGATCTTTGGCAAATAAATAGCCCAAATCCCCCCCCCCCCCCCCCACACACACACACACACACACACACACACACACGATGCCGCTACACCGTAAACTTTTCTTTCTTTTCCTTTGCTCAGACGGCCCGTAACTCAGGCTCTCGCTTTACGACCAAATGAAATGTTTTTTTACGCTACAGTGCTCCAAGATGGCCGACCCCCCCCCCCCCCCCCGCCCCCGCAGGTCGTCTGGATTTGGGAACACTGTGACGTCACAAAGACTTAAAGATACCCACTGGACGACAGACCGGTGGACTGCACCCCTCTCTCTCTCTCCCTCTCCCTCTCTCTCTCTCTCTCTCTCTCTCTCTCTCCACTGACCTCGGACGAGGTCGAAGGTTAACCAGAAGAAGAGGAGGGGGCGGCGCCCTTTATTTCATTCCCCCGCACGCTCTCGTGTTAGTTTTGGTCTTCAAAGGGCGGTCGAGATCGAGAGAGAAAGAGAGAGGGAGAGGACAGGGAACGAGGGAGAAGGATGTTTCCCTTCTTTTGACCCCCCCCCCTCCATGTGGGTACACTGACATGCAATGCTTCATGGGTAATTAAGCAGGTGGACGCCTCAGCGATCGCCTCGCGGTCAGGAAGTTCACTGGAGGCTCGCGCTGCGTTCGGGGGAACCGGGATAAACGAACCTCCAGTTTGTAGAACACTTATTTTTTGTTCTTTTTTTTTTACGATAACATCTCGAGCAGTATTTACATTGTGCAGATGCACTTCATCATCATCATCATCGTCATTATCATCATAATCATCATCATAATCATCATCATCATCGTCATTATCATCTTCATCATCATCGTCATCATCATCATCGTCCTCGTCATCATCATCATCATCGTCGGTCCTCATATCTCGATCCTGTAACCACGGTCATGAACGTTTTACTTATATTATTTTTAGGAAAACTGTCAAAGTGTAAAGATCACAATACACAACATTAATACAATAAAGTAAATATTTTATATATATATATATTTTTTTTGCAAATGAAAATAGTTCATCTTTGCATGTTAACTAATAATTAAAATCAATACAGGGTTTTACCCCCTTTTCCTTCATAGTGATGCGTGTGTGTGGGTATGTGCATGTGTCTGTGTGTGTGTGTGGGTATGTGCATGTGTCTGTGTGTGTGTGTGGGTATGTGCATGTGTCTGTGTGTGTGTGTGGGTATGTGCATGTGTCTGTGTGTGTGTGTGTGTGCGTTCATCATTCATATAAATAAAAACCTCCATACCATCATACCCCCCCCCCCCCCCTCTTTTAAAACCCTCCCTTCCCTTGACCCCGGACACTTGACCCCGTGTGGGTTCCGTGTCATCGCGGTGCGGTTTGGTCCAAAGTGAGACCCCCCCCACACACACACACACACACACACACGCACACACACGCCAGGGTCGGCTTGTCCGGGCATCACTCTCGTTGACGCCTGCCAGCTGTGTAAAGCTGGGCTAAGCCCCGCCTTCTCAGCGTGGTTGTGCAACACCAACAGGTGTCCGTCATCCGCTCGGCTCCTTAAGTTCATTCAAGCGAGGAAGCGCAGGGGAACGATTCTTTTTCCATTTTTACTTCTTTAATATCTCCTTTTGAGTGTTTTTTGTGTACATTTCATTTCGCAGACGTACAGTTTGAAGCTTCGTCTTGGAGCTTCTTTTTTTAACCTGAAAGTTAATTTTTAATTTAAATATTCCTGTTAAAGGAAGAATAGATTGAGCCGGTTAAAGTGTTACTGAGAGCCGTCAATGATTCATCTCTCAAATACCAACAATAACCTTCTTTATTTAAATGATTTTCTCCTGAGACATTGATGCTTATTGATGTCTTATAATTACATTAAAAACTATTACATGTGAATTTATTTTATTTTATCTTTTTATTTAGTCCTTCTGAACCTCGTGTGATGGAAAGGAATTTATTTCCAACATTATTATTTCTTTTACAAATCTAACTCAAAAGGCGCCAATGACAAAAACAACTTTAATATTTCATATATATATATATATATATATTATTGGTTTAATGTTAGCATTTTAAAACTAACAACTACAAAAACTAAATTATTTTTAAACATATTATTTTTTAATTTTTTATTATAAATACAAATTTAAATTATACATAAGAAAGAAATAAATAAATAAATAAATGCATGTTTAAAACAAAAACACATATTCTAATCTTTGGCAATTACAATAAAACTGAATAAAAAGACATTACATTTTTCATTATTGAGTTTAAACATCTTCAAATGTCTTTATTTTATTAAACGTCTAAGGATGCACATCTTTACATTTAAATTGGAAGAAATTAGGAATATTTCGCCTTTTTTTTCCAGAAAAAAATACTTCAGTGATTTATTGAATATTACATTCGAATATCACAGAGTTTGACTCATTTTGAATAATTCTGGCATCGAGATCGTCGTGTTTCACGGCGAGCCGTCACTTTGTTTATAGCCGAGTCATCACTTTCACTTTTTGGCTACGTCCGACTCCTCTCCGGTGGACACGGTCTCCACGGCAACCGCTGCCCATCACGAGGGCGAGCGAGCGGAGCTGACGTTTGAGAGATTCCCACCAGCTGTCTGACACACACACACGCACACACATACTGCGGTATGCATACACTCATTGAAGCACACCCCTACGCTCTCTCTCTCTCTCTCTCTCTCTCCCCGTCAGTGTCTCTCTGCCAGCCGCTCGTCCTCTTCCTTGACGAGCTGCTGTGACATTGCTGTGGCTCTTCATGTCCAACCTTCGCACCGACAAGTCAACTTCCACAGCGCATAGCTCCGTGTGTGTGTGTGTGTGTGTGTGTGTGTGTGTGTCACAAAGTAAACTGACTGAGGGTCTGTGGGAGTAAATGGTGTCTATTTTTAACCTGCCCAAAGTGTAAAGTTTTCACTTTTAGCCACAGAGTTGTTCTTGTTCAGCGGACCTCATCACCCCCGTATCCCTACGCCGCCGCGTCACTACTTATTTATTGGTCACGTGATGCAGAATTTTGAGCCTTTTTTTCATGCAAAAAATCCTAATTCCCAATTCCAGTTTCTCTGAGGTGAAGCTTTGCCTTTGGGTTTTGGGAGAGGTCTCACTCCGCAGTGTTTTCCTCCGTTCTTCCGGCCGTCCGTCTTCCGGCTGCCGGAACACAAACATGAGCCGCGTATATAAACACGGAGGTCAGCTTGTTGGTGGTCCGGCCTTCAGTTTCTTTAAGTCGGAGCTTTTGAGAGACGTTTAAAGATTACAGGAACCAGATGGACGATACGGAGAGGTTTGTATACGCTGTGAGTTTACCTGAAGCGCTCAGTGTTTGTGGAGCTGTAGGTCCAGGAATGCCTTTAAGTACGGCCGCTTAAACACAGGGACACAAATACAGAGGAGTGAAGCCAGTCGGAGGATGAAGAGGGACAGAGACCTTCACGTTGGCTCAAAATGAAAAAACATATAAAATATATAAATATATATAAATATATATATATATTATACTATATATAATGATATACATATTAATATATAATATAATATATATATATAATACTATATATCTCATAATATAAATATATAATAATATATAATCTAATAATATATATATATATAATATATATATATATATATCGTAATATAAATATATAATAATATCAATCCACTTTATGACATCTTAAATAAATAAATAAAGACGTTGGCGGCATTTCTCGCTATTATTTAACGTTATTTACGGACACAATAAACGCGTCGCCATGCTTTGTTTTCATACTTTGTCCCTGATCACTTTTCTCCTGCTTTTTGATGCTTTGCACACTTAATTCCTCGTCTCCTGTCCTATCCCTCCATCCTCCTCCCTCCTCCTCCCTCTTCCTCCATCCTCCTCCCTCTTCCCTCCTCCCTCTTCCCTCCTCCCTCCTCCCTCTTCCCTCCTCCCTCCTCCCTCTTCCCTCCTCCCTCCTCCCTCCATCCTCCCCAGCCTGTCATTTTTTAACCAGAGAACAAGCGGTCGGATTGACGTGCCCTATAGACTACAAACACACTGGGTGCATTCCTCAGCGCTACACGCACACGCACACACACGCACACGCACACACACGCACACACACACACACACACACGCTCCTCCGTGCCCTGCCCTGGTGGCTGTCACTGTGTACGCTCCCTCGAGCCGATGGCCTTTTTTTTTTTTTTTTACAGTCAACAAAAGATGTTTAATGAATCTCAGCCTCCTCTCTCCTCCGGGAGGTCAACACGACGCTTTACTGCTCCTTGTAACCGCGGGGAGGAGGCGGCAGGCGACCCGGAGACGGGCATTCCTCGGTGAGGAGGAGGAGGAGGAGGAGGAGGAGGAGGAGGAGGAAGAAGAAGGGCTGTGAACGAAGAGAAATAGGAGCAGAGGAGAGGAGAGGGGAGGTAAAGGATGAGGAAGGATTGGACGGTGTGGAGGATGAGGAAGAGGAGGTGGAGGAGGAGGAAGGACTCTGCACGAAGAGAAATGGGAGCAGAAGAGGGGGAAAGGATGAGGAGGAGAGGAAGAGTAAAAGAAAAGAGGAGAGGACGAGGAGCGGAAAGGACGAAGGAGAGGAGAGGACCGGTGGAGGAAGAGGAGACAGAGAGAGGAGGAGGAGAAGATGGAGGCAGTTAGGAGTGGATGAAGATAAGAAGATTATAACTGAGTGTGTGGGCGGGGGGCGGAAGCTGTCGACTCGCCTCTTGTTTTTGCCCTGACCTTAAATGGCACACACACACACACACACACACACACACTCTCACACTCAGACACTCGGCTTTGACCTTTGACCCCCCGCCGTCTGCTTTTAGATCCGAGCCACTTCTCCTTCCTCCATCCTCCTTCCTCCTTCCTCCTTCCTCCTTCCTCCTTCCTCCCGCCCAAACAGCTACTGAGCGAAATGGAGAGACTCATCAAAAGATATTTCCAGAATGTTTTCACAAAGGGCCGTTTCACCTCCTCCTCCGAGGCCGAGAATCCTCTTCACCTCCCTCTCCTCCCTCTCCTCCCTCTCCTCCCTTTCCTCCCTCTCCTCTCCTCTTCACTCCTCGGTGGTTATTTTAAACCGGGCGAGCCGGAGGGTCGTCACCGCCGTTAAAATAGTGCTGCTGTGAGTGAGTGTGTGTGTGTGTGTGTGTGTGCGTGTGTGTGTTTATCGGATTGATGTCATCAGCACCTCCTCGCTCCTATCAGCGCCTGTCACTTCACCCCCCCCCCCCCCCCACCCACCCACACACACACACACACACACACACTCCATCATGCACGTTGGCATAGCAGCGTGGCGTCGGACTTCTAAATAATAAAACAAGAAAAGTTATTCTATTATTATAATAATAATATTATATTTATTCTCAAATATTTATATTGCGACGCACTGATCCGAGCTGCCGCTTGTCGGTCAGCGTCTGTTTAACTACCCACAATCCCCCTCTTCGCCCCCCCCCCCCGGCGTGGTAGATAGCGATCGGCACGTTGAACTCACGACCCGGGGATTGTTTGTGAATATGTTTTTTGGGGGCGTCGGCCAGGTTTCGACCTATGGGGGACAGAGGAGGTACAGTATGGGGGTGGGGGGGGTGGTGGGGGGGTGGGGGGGTAAACATGTCCACCTTCACCTCCACCTGCCT
>CM070111.1:1905000-1997500 GCA_036178185.1 Liparis tanakae | reverse complement strand
CTTCGTTTTGTGTCTCCTCCTAAAAGCTCGAAACCCATCCATCCTTTTGTGAGTTAATGTGTCTGTGTCTGTGTGTGTGTGTGTGTGTGAGACCCCCTGCCGAGCGGTCCGCGGTGCAGAAGATGAGCAGTGCATTGTGATGTGGTGTTTTTACCGTAGCTAAGGAGAGAATAGCATTAGCATTCAAAAGGCCTGCTGTCGCGGTCGGGGGGGTTAACAGGGTTTCCTGCTCCTCAGCTGCCTCTACGCATCATGTGTGTGTGTGTGTGTGTGTGTGTGTGTGTGTGTGTGTGTGTGTGTGTGTGTGTGTGTGTGTGTGTGTGTGTGTGTGTGTGTGTGTGTGTGTGTGTGTGTTGCTTCGGATATATATATTTTTTTAACCACACATATTTATGTGTAGTTTGTATAAAAAGGGAAATTTTAAAATATGAAACCGTACGTCACTGATCCAAAAGTTTGTTTCTAGTGTTGCAGCAAACACACAAATATATCCCTTAATCCAATTAATCTATTTATTTAATTATGTTTGTTTGATATCTAGCTTTTTATTGAATTAATTTAACGAAAAGAAGCCAAACTCAAATGTTACATTTTTGTCTAAAAAGAAGGTGCCATAGAAAGGAAAGGAAATTGGCAATATATATATATATATATATATATATATATATATATACATTTTTTTAAATATTTTTTTTAAATATATATGTATATATATTTATATTTTTATATATATATATATATTTATTCATAGATTTTTTTATATATATATATACATATATATATATATATATATATATATATATATATATATATATATATATATATATATATATATATATATATATATATACTGTATATATGTGATGCTTGTTTCGCTCGTGGATGGAGGAATGTTTGGAGCACAGCTGCCCACCGGGGTCAAGGGTCACCGTTTAGCACCCGCAAAATGCCTTCATGAAATGACCTGGCATTGTGTGTGTGTGTCTCTCTCTCTCTCTCTCTCTCTCTCTCTCTCTCTCTCTCTCTCTCCACACACACAGAGAACGCTCCTCTCAAAGGGTCGTCGCCGCCCTGTCGACTCGCATTAGAGCCCCGAGAAGTGTAGCGTCAGTCGGAGGAGAAATGAAACAGGGTGAAACGAATAAAATAAAAAAACAGATTCACACACACACACACACACAAAATAAAAAGGTGGAGAAGGAAATAGACCGATGGGAGCGACGGGAATAGAAAGTTATTGTGGGTGCGGAGACAAAAGGGAGGACATAAAGAGACGGTCGTATATCTGTCAGGGTTGTGTCGAAGGCTGTCCAGTGTCTTTATCTGCAAAGGTCACGCACACACACCCACACACACACACAATACACACACACACACACACACACACACACACAGAGCTGACGGAGTGCGGAGTAACTTGTTTCTACGACTCTACGAAAAAAGGCTGCACATTTGAATTGTGTGTGTGTGTGTGGGGGGGGGGGTGTAGGTGTGTGTGTGTGTGTGGGGGGGGTGCCTTAATGAGTGAGTCAATAGCCTCCCATCAACTCAATTTACTGACTTTCTTGCATCACTATTAAGAAAGCCGTTTATAACTAGGCGATCCCGATCGGCTGGCCTCCCCCTTTCTTCTCTTTCTCCCTCTCAGTATTCTCTCTCTCTCTCTCCCCCTCTCTCTCTCTCTCCCTCTCCCTCTCTCTCTTCATCTCTGTCGAGGCTCTTTCGGAGGGCACTCGGGCAGAGGGGCTCGTCCTGACAGTAAATTGAAAAGGTCAACGTTAAAGTGAGGGACAAGTTGAGGGGAGGAGGGGGAGAAAGGAAAGGAGGCGGGGGAGGAGAATTTAAGGGCGTGCGATTGTATTTGAAGGGTTACTTTACGGATGATTGTCGAGGATCGTTTGAATATCAGTTCTTTGTGCGAATCTCCAACCATGAAACTGAATTTTGTGATTTTGGACCATTTGAAAACGTCACTTTTATGGCGTCATGAAATTGTTGTCGGGCATTTTTCAGTCTTTCCTTGAGGAGAAGAGATGAAGCACTATGTCATCCATCTCTCCATCCCTCACCTTGACTATCAGCCTCCCTCAATCTCAGGCCTGCGGGTCGCGTTGAACCCGGGAACGTCGGAGCGATCCGGTCCTCGTGCTCTCGGCCGTGCGATCCTATCACCTGCTGCAGGTAGTTCAGATCCTTTCATCAGATACATGGAAGAGAGAGCCTAATTATAGAGGTATTCAGAGGAACTGTGTGTGAGGAGAGCGAGACACACACTCTTTAAGCTTGAGTGATTGCTAATAGTTGGGTTGACAGTCAAAAAAAAGGTTGTTCTTGTTCATTCCTGCGCCGGAGGGTCCAGATATTGGTCGTTCCCTGAGTGATGGCGTCACGTAGGCATGTTGGACGCCCTGGGAAATAGTCTTTACCCTCTACCTGCAAAGCTCAAGCCAAAAAAGGCTCATTGACGAAATTTAGGATGATCCGTAAAAAACGACGTCATTTCTTTTTTCTGTATAAATGTACATTGTGAGGTTTTTTTGGTCCTGGCCCGGGGCTTATTCACATTGACTTTTCATTAAATAAACGAGCTACAGGGCGTAAACACAAAGTTATGCAGACTGACTAGGAACTCGTTGATCGGAAGTTTTTTGGGCGATCGGCGTCCTTCAATCGCCCACATGGGGAAACATGAAACCTCCTTCTAGTGACATAATTTAGGCTTCTGAAGTGTTTATTTATCTAAGAAATATGTCACCTTAGCTTTTGAGACCGTGCTAAAGTCACATATCTGCTACGGTGAAATCCAGCGGTTGGTTTGTTGGCTTTCACCCCACAAAGCAACCGGACCATAGTCCTTTTTATGGCTGTTCGGTCGACGTTTAGATTTCCATCCTAGTCTCCGAGTTCTCGCTTCCCCTTTCTGTGTCCTCCCCATCTCCATCCCTATCTCCTTGACCTTCTCACCTTGACTATCAGCCTCCCTCAATCTCAGGCCTGCGGGTCGCGTTGAACCCAGGAACATCGGACTGTTCCGATCCTCGTGCTCTCGGCCGTGCGATTCTATCACCTGCTGCAGGTAGTTCAGATCCTTTCATCAGATACCTGGAGGAGAGCCTAATTATAGAGGTATTCAGAGGATTGACAGTCGAGTTGTCATAAACTGAAGGTGATGTTCATTCTTGAAGCCACATTAATCACAGCAGATGTTCACACCTGCTGCACCACCACTTACACCCAGAGTCTAATTATTCTACACTAAAACGGAGCTCGCTGTCATTTAAAAGTTTTAGTTTGCAGGAAAAGGTTAAAACCACGATTGAATTTCCACGAAAGAAACGTCCAGGGCCGGAGTCTCCATTGCAGCCTCTGCTCTTTTGGTTCCTCTCTTGCACCTGTTTCCAGTTCCCCTCCATAACGCCACCGTTATGCCCCACGTGTATTTGTTCTAGTCTGTTTAAATATCACTCGTTGTGCAGGTGAGGTAGTAAAAACGGTAACTTTTGATCAGCTATGAGGAGATGCACTCGCTCAACCGATGACGGTCGACGAACCTGTAAATTTAGCCTTCAGATGAGTTGCATTACTCGAATATGTAAGGCAGCGAGATGTGTTGTTTTTCCTTAATATATATCGCACAGTGCAAATATAACAAAATACATCTTTCTATGCGAGCAACTCAGAGTAATCACCAACCTCATCCCCCAGTCGAATCTCCCAAATATGTCATTTATTTTCGCGTGCCCCGGAGTTCCAGATGCCCCCCCCCCCCCCCCCCCCATTCCGATGCCGTCTAATGGTAGCTGTGATTCACGGAAAAAGTACGTCTTTGCGGCGGACCCCGGGGTCTCGCTCAACGTGCACCAAAGCTACGAGTAAACACCCACGTAATGGCTTTTTGAGCAGAACCGGAAATTCTGAAAGACGAACTGGAGACCGCATTCCTGCTTTGATAGGACGACGTGTGAAAGCGATCCGCGGTTTACGGACAGGAAATTCTCCCCGCGTGCGACCCGGATTCCCCGTCGCTCTCAGCGAGAGGCGAACACAAACAGACGCACCTGCGTAAAGACGCGAACATGCGGACAGGAAATCGCCCAGAGGAGTTCCCTCTTCATCTCGCCGACGCTCAGTTTGCTGCTGCTGGCTTCTTGTAAATTCCGTAGAGTATTTGTCGATAATAAAAAAAGGTCCCATGGTGCTTTCATCATGTTCAGTGAGTAGTACAGGTACGTATCTCAATAAGTATCACTGGCAGGCCGATACATTTGCAATGTTTAGATTAATGTTTGCTAGCTAACAGTCTTCTTCGGTGCCATTATTTGGAGGAATTTGAGCAAATATAACTACAGTAGTTTTTATCACTATATTTGAAAAAAATGAAGGATTCGTGAAAGCTATATTTGTATATTTATATATATTTTATTTATGAATATATCTATATATATTTTATATATATATACTGTATATATATTTAATATGTATTGTATATATATATATATATATATATATATATATATATATATATACATATATATTGCATACACAGTATATTGGATATTTATTCTATATATATATGTTTTATATACAGTATATTTGATATTTATTATATATATATTTAATATAAGTATTTGATATCTATTTCATATTTATATTTCATATTTATATTTTATATTTATATTTCATTTTTATTTTATATATATATATATATATATATATATATATATATATATATATATATATATTTATATTTGTATATTTGACACTCTCATTAGCAGTAATAGACAGAAACTCAACCCCAAAAATAAATATAATCCACAAACATACAGAAAAAATTCTTTCAATCTTTTTAATGAAGTGCAAAGTAGATCCTAAACCAACACATCGAGGCATTAAGGAGCGACGTCTTCATGCAGATTGCAAAGTTTCCATCGGCGACGTGAGATGTCCCGTTGATTTCCGTCCCTTTCGTTGGTCGTCACGTTGACGTTGGGCCCGTCGTCCGCGCTGCAACAATCGACCCCTGTCAAATCAAACAAGCAGCATCCCAGGAATTCATAGATCTCCCGAGCCCCTTTCCTGATTTTTATCCGCTTCAGACAACAGACCCTCCTTCACCGTCCCGTGGAATTCCTCAAATTCCCAGATTTGGGGAACGTGGAGTTCCCATATGAGGTCTCTCCAGACCATTAAGCCCAGTGACCCCCCCCTGCATCCGACAACACGACATTCCTGACCTCCGCGGTCCGCTCTCTGATCCACTCCGCTGGAACCCCCCCCCGGGGGTCTAAGATTAAACAAAGCGAATAAATGTATAAATGTATAACTTTTAGGACCAGCTTCATCTTTGCAAAACTTATTTTGTGATTCTTATCGCCGATTAAAAACCTCCGAACGATGTTTCAAGACGAGAGAGAGAGAGACGGAACGATGGAGTGAGGGAAGGAAAGAAGAGTTTGTTTCAAAGGGAAAGTGTGTTTGAGTTAGACGCTCTCCTGCTGACACACACACACACACACACACACACACACACACACACTCCCTCCATGCACTTGTACAGTGGTGAGGGACAGCTATGCACGTCTTGTCCGGTCATGCACTTCTTAAAGGAGGCAGAAAATACATGCGAGACAGAGGAATGTATCACACACACACACACACACACACACACACACACACACACACACACACACACACACACACACACACACACACACACAGTGATGACTTTATACCACATTGTTCTAAATATTATTAGAGCCTTTTCACGGCCTGTTAATCACATTTTAAGTTTCCTTCAGTTTTCTGTGAATCCCTCTCCAGTAACACTTAGTTGTCCCTCGGCGGTCCAGACATGCTAATGCGGGCGGGGGGAGACACAATGGCTGATGAATCAGAGGAGAGGACTAATGTGTCTGGGCAGCTCCCAGGTCAGCCGGCTCGCATCCGTCATGTTAAACACAGAGCGCTCTGCCGCGTACGAGGCTCAACACACACCTGGTTTCTGGGCGCTGGCCTCCACTTCCTGGGCGCTGTCATCCATTTGTCTCTGTCTCGCTCTCAACGGGCATCTTCCCTCCTCCTCCTCCTCCTCCTCCTCCTCCTCCTCCTCCTCCTCCTCCTCCTCCTCCTCCTCCTCCTCCTCTTCCCCCTCCTCCTTCAGCTTTGGCCGAGGAGGGAACATCTGAAGGAAGAATGGTTTACCGTTGTAACCACGCAATTTATTCCGTTGCGTTAGCTACCCGACGCGATTTATTCCGTGGTGTTAGCTACCCGACGCGATTTATTCCGTTAGCTACCCGACTCAATTTATTCCGTTGCGTTAGCTACCCGACCGGGAAGACGGCGCCTTGTTAGCCGGTCGAGACGGACAAAAGGTTTTCCCGCCTTTTAATTGAGTCCTTAATGCTT
Source organism: Liparis tanakae (assembly GCA_036178185.1). NCBI lineage: Eukaryota > Metazoa > Chordata > Actinopteri > Perciformes > Liparidae > Liparis > Liparis tanakae. The sequence goes on along the minus strand of CM070111.1, from coordinate 1,991,092 downwards.
CTTCCTCTTGTTTAAGTACCAGTGTATTAGTGAGTTAACGCAGTATCGTAAGAAGCTAGCGTTGTTATTCATTTATATGACGTTAGCTGGTTATTATAACAGAGAACTCGACTCCCTCGAAACCACCAACTTTTTGGTGAACAGTTGCGCCCCCTGGTGTTAAGAATTTGTATTTCTGACACGATGGAGACGAGCTGCATGTTTGTGTTTCTCGTGATTGTAGCCTGTAGCTTGTTAGCGCTGAGGAGAAGACATAAGGCGTAACAGCTAGCCTAGCTTCATCACAGAGAAGCTGTTGTTTTAACACATTGTATCCTCCAGTGTGAAACACGTGGCTCAAAAAATTTGAATAAGACAAATATTTAGCTATCAAAGGGTTATTTTTATCCTTTTTGGTGAGTTTGGAGGTGAGATCATGGATCGAGAGAGTTCACGACGGTCATGTCCTCTCGTTCCCACGTTCAAGCAGTTTGTGACGTAACCACAGCGTCTTTTTATAAATGTAAAATGCTTTAAGTATCGCGTTAAATGCAGTGGAGACGCCGTTATCCGTCAGGTCGGACCAGACCGGCCTCGGTCCGTCGGTGCTTTCCCACACGGCTCCGCAGGTGCTCGGTGTGACGTCACCTGGCAGAGCTCCCTCCTCTCAGACTCAACAAGTGGCCGATATGACAACGTTGTTTGTTCCGGTTGCCGGGGGTAACTGTCTCGTTGCCAGGTTGGTCTGGTAACATCCTCCTCCTGCTCGTCTTACATGTAGGTCAGTCTGGACCTCTGCGGGGGTGTGTGGGGGGGGTGGGGGGGTGGTATTTGTGGGATGTGATTTCATGGGAATGTTAACGACTCGCGTCCACGGAGTCAGTGAGACTCTATCTCTGTGTACTTGTTTTTAGGGAATTATGTCAGTAATATAGTGTTTTTTTTTCATTTTGCATTCATATATTTGCACCATCTAACTCTTAATATGAGCGTATGAACAGAAACTCGTCCGTCCATCGCTGGGCTTGAACCACCAACCTTCCGGTTAACTGCGCGCTAACCGTATGCGCCACAGCGCTCAGAGAGCTGTTAGCATGTTAGCAATAGCCCATATATTTAATCCAGGCCTGGTAATGCACGTTATTATTATCTTCATTGTCGATATAGAACGTGTACGGTTGCTTTCATGTCCCTCTTTTCCTGTTTTTCACGCACGTAGCAATTAGCTCGTTAGCGGAGTGGTAAGAAGACATCTTCCCGACATCTTTACGCCGTTTCTGCAGCCAAACCAACAACTGAAATCTCTGTAATCATAATCATGTATACATATGTAATTACAGCTCCACGGAGCATGGAAGATGTGCAATAAACTTACAACATGGTGTATTCATGCCGAGCGTTTACACGCTTCGTGTCTCCAGTCTGTGGGGCTAACGCGGTATCCAAGTGCAGAGCGACGTTCCCCCAGATCTCCGGCCTCAAGTCCTAAATATCTGTAGCGTGGAGACGGAGGAGAGGTATGCGGCGGGAGGTTTTATACAAGGCGGGAGGTTTTATACACGGCCTCCGACGGCTCCGCGGACCGTTCAATTTCACACGCGAGCGACGCGCGTGAATGCCGGCCGGCATCGCAGCGCCTAGCGACCGACGGGCCGTAACTCCTGGTCCGACGGCTGGAAATCACAACGCTGGCGCCTCAGGTCAGCTTCTCTGAGTGTGTGTGTGTGTTTGTGTGTGTGTGTGTGTGTGTGTGTGTGTGTGTGTGTTTGTGGGACGTGGGCTTGCAGACTTCTATGCAGAATTCATATTTGATATTTGTCCGACTCGTGTGGCGTTCAGGGTCTTCGCGTCAACGTGGCGTCCGTCGTGAGAAGTCATTTCACTCCGACGCTCTTTAAACACGCCGACCTTCACCGAACGAAAACAATAAAACACGACCGCCCCCCCGAGCCTCCCGCGGTTCCTTTCTTCCAGCCCGTTGTCAGATTGATGTTTCTTCTTTAATAATAAAAGCATGTCGACGCGCCTCGCCTCCGGGTTCCGGAGACGTTCCCCTCCCGTCTGCCGGGTGACTCCCGCTCTGCTCCGGCACGCTAAAACACGCATGCAAATTACGGAGCGCATGCATATCTTTCCTCTTTTGCATCCCCTGGATTTGAAGGTATTTGTTGCAGAGTAATTTCAGGACTTAGTTTGGACGTGTATAATGAGGCCGCTGAGGGGCTGGTACGTGCAGCGCAACCACAAGCCGTCAGGGACGTTACATCAACTTAGGAATTTGTTAAGTTATAAGAAAATTGCAGCCTGTACTTTACTCAGGGACGACGGTTTAACTTAGCCTTAGTTAACGTTAACACATTTGATTAATGTTTCCCTGTTCAAATAAATGAATAAATGACATGACTATTTAAAAAAGGGAATGCCAAAAGAAATAATTTCCAAAATAAGTGAGGTGAAAAGTTTTATTATGAAATGGATTTTTTCCTGAAATTATATATAAAAAAGAGTTTCTGTGCAACATTATGTTTGCAAAAAGCTATCAAATAAGATCATTAAAAAAATTATCTGACATTTAAGCAGTTTCAACTTGAACAAAGACCTGCGAAATGAGTTCAATTCTGAAATAAGACGGTAAAAACAGTTTTCCTTCAAAATAAAAGGGCAAAATCGATTTATTTAAGACTTATTTTAGAGATTAATTCTTGAGGGTTTCTCTTTTTTTAAATAGTACAATAGTACAAGCTGCAATTTTCTTACAACAAACAAAAATAAATCATAATTTGATGCATCTTCACTAACAGTGTTTTATGTCGCATCAGCTGGTTGTGCAAAGAAGAGTTTTATTTTGAAAAAAAAGACGACGTGCAAAGAATTTCACTTGAAAGTATTTATATTTATATATATGTATACGTTTAATCCCAGATGAGACCCAGGAAGTGGAGCGGCGGGAGGAGCTTTGAGTGTTTGTTTGTCCCGGGGACCCTGAACTTGACTCGGGAGCTTTGGACCCAGATGACAGACGGCGTGTTGCTTTAAGGTGGCGCTTTTCTTTTTGGGAGAGCTCTCTAATCCGTGACTTCCTCTCCGCCGCACCACCTTCAGGTGAAGCCACAGGAAGGAGCCTTAAAGATGTCACCTCCACTTTCATCATCGCTAACCACCGCCGACGTTTCCGTTGAGCTTCATCTCAGCTTCTGCACACACGCTGACATGAACACACACACACACACACACACACACACCGCCTCGGGACCCCAACCCAACAGAAAGGCATTCGGCGACGCTCTCATTATTCTGTGTGTGTGTGTGTGTGTGTGTGTTCGCGCCTCCTCACTCTGACTCTCCATCTCCTGCTTTCTCCTCACTTCATCGTCTGAAGGAGTCATGTGACCTTTTGTTTACATCCCCGCCGTCAACATTTTAATATCTGATTGCTATTTCTAAACTTTGTGTATTTGTTTTAAAGTTTTTTTAACTTTTGTGAAGACTTGAACAATGTTGAGAGGGAGAAGTTTAGTTAAATGTCCAACCCAAAAGGAAACTGAGAAATATGAAAATATAATAATAATAAAAAATAGAACAGTTGGGATGTATACAAAATAAATAATACAATAAATATATATATATATATATATATATATATATATATATATATATATATATTATTATATATAATTAATAGCAACTATTTGTCTTAGCGGTTTTGATGTAAAAGAACAAATATGAAGCCTTTCATTTGTTTACTTTGTGTATAGTAAATGTGTTTTATTTGATTTATATAGATTTACAAAAAACTATAAAATCCACAGGATCCACTTTGGATATTTAACATAATCCTAATATATCAAAATACACGTCTTGAAAAGCATGTCTCATGAAAATGAACAGTGACCTGAACCCATAAAACAGAATGATTATTTTTTAAACCAACTTTCTTTTGTATTCTTGTCCCTGCAAACATAAATAACCCTGTAATGGATCATGTATGATCCTGTTCCCTTGCTTTCTGGCTCGTCCTTCAGCTGAGAACGACCCCCCCCCCCCCCTCTCTCTCTCCTTTCTGAACGTCCCATTCACAGCTTCAGGCTGTATTTTACTAGTTCCCATCAAAGTCTAATGGTCTGTAGGTAACCCTGTTGTTCTCCCACCAAGCCCCGGCCTCTCCCCTATCTCTCTCTCTCTCTCTCCCTCTCTCTCTCCCTCTCTCTCTCTCTCTCCCTCCCTCCGCATGCAGAAATATACATGCCTGACTCTGTGTGCTCAGCCGGGGAGAGAAAGAGGTGGATCAGGCCACAAAAGAAGGAGCGTCAGGGAGATATGTTAACCTCTAAGAGCTGCTGAGAAGCTGATTGACGAGAGAAAGAGGGGGGGGGGGGGGGGGTAGTGTTTCCTCCTGCCTGCAGGCTACTTATAAGAAGACATACTCTCACCCCGGTGACATTGTGTTGCTGTCTCTCTGTGTTTCTATTGCATTCCTGATCGTTTCGTCTTGGTTTTTTTATTTTTATGTTTTATATTTGCGAGGCTGAACATGATTTCCTGTTGTTCGTCAGGCGTCTCCTTCGTCACCGCTGACGCGTCATATTCCTGTTATTTTAAAGAGATCGGCATTCTGGAAAATGTACATAAGTGGATTTTTATAAATTGGATGCTTCTAACATTTGTTTACATGAATAAATAAATAAAAGCTGTATCTAAAGATCCTTTGATGATTTCTAGAAGGAAAGGAAAAAATGTGCAAACCATTAAATACAGAGTTAGTGCGAAAATGACTTTTATTAGTAACCCAGCATGGAGACCCGGGGAGGACACCCTCAATCTGACCTCTGACCTCTGGGGGGTGTATCAACATCGTGAATCAGATGTTACGACTGATTCAGACTGACCCCACCCGTCTGGTCCCCCCCCCCCCCCCCCCCCCCCCGCAGGTTGCTCCAACGTGACCGCAAGCCCCCGATAGTCCGCACCATGAGGGAGCCCTGATGGAGGGTTAGTTAGTCAGCTAGTTTGTCAGTCAGTTAGTTAGTTAGTTAGTTAGTTAGTTAGTTAGTTAGTTAATTGGTCAGTTAATTAGTCAGTTAGTTAGTTAGTTAGTTAGGAAGGAAGGTAAAAGTTAAATTTAATGGTGTGAGCTCTTCATGCGGTCTCCTCGCACCGCCGCCGGCTCCGCCAGGTGTGTGTCTGTGTGTGTGTGTGTGTGTGTGTGTGTGTGTGTGTGTGTGTGTGTATGTCTGTGTGTGTGTTTGTGGAATGTGTCCTCCCGCCTGTGTGCTTGTCTGCTCGTCTCCACGTCGCCCCCCCTGGTCACAAAGAGGAACTGCACGATCCTGGAGACCAGAGAGGACTGAGAAGTTAAAGAAAGAGCCGCACCCCGAGATGAGTCATCCATGTTGAACTCTTTATCTGCAGCCGCAACACAGATATTATTCAATTTGAGTATTTGCATATTCAATCAACACACAAGCAACATGGCGGATGGAGAGTGACTCAGCAGAAACAGGATTTATGAATGAAATACTTCAGGATGCAACAAGCAAAAGAGTTTTCTTTGACGATGCTAAACTTTAGCCACAATAACAACATTCCTTAAACCATATTTCAACCAGAATGTGTCAAATATAATAGTTATCCGTCTTATAATTTAGTTTTCTTTAATTATTTTCTTACCAAAACGATATAATAATAATACAACAAAACAAAACAGAATAATTAGAATAATCTAATTTTCTAATAGTGCTGAATTCTTTTATTTACTTTGCTATTTAATTCTCTATTTAATATTGCGTGAATGTTGTTTGACATCATTCAGAAAAAAGCCATAAATAACTAAAGACACACACACACACACACACACACACACCACCTTCGAAAAAAGAGGAATAGAAGGAGAAGGCGTGAAGCTGCGGCTCCGTTAGCTAAACTTCCGTTGCTAAAAATAGTCCCCGGTGGGCCTGCGAGGCGTTGTTTGGCACGGCGGCGGGATACGGTGGCGGTAACCCGAGCCGCCCGTTGGCTCCGGGACTCTGCAGCTTTTTAAAAGAGGACGCTTTGGTTTGATTATAACATGACGGAATTATTTTGTTCCTTCCTGGGGAATTATTGGGCTCATATTCCCAGTTTTTAAGTGTAAGAGTGAAAGTTAAACAGATAAATATGAATTATAGATGCGTTGCGGCCACCTGTCCCCTCTCAGCCAATCAGAGGAGGACTAGTTAAAGGAAGCTGCCGAGGGATGGTTAGCTTAGCTTAGCACAAACACTGTAAACGGGTGGGAACAGCTAGCCTGCCTCTCTCGAGGTAATGAAGTCCACTTCATTGACAGTTAGCCCAAATCTTGTTAGTTTAATCTCTTATAAAACGTTTTGTATTGTTGTTTTTTCACTTCAAAGTAAACAAAGTGTAGCCACACCCATTTGGCCCGGGCAGCCAATCGGTGTGCAGGAACACATGGCGGCGTTTCTCCTCTCAGGCGACCCCGCTGCCGAAACCCGACACGACCGCCTGAGGGCACTTGTGTGTCCCTGAAGGCCTCTTGGTGAAGAGTCCTATGTGTCCCTGAAGGCCTCTTAGTGAGGAGTCCTGTGTGTCCCTGAAGGCCTCTTGCAGCTCCCCTTACTCTGGTGTCCGAGCTGCAATCACCTCCATTGTGATGCACACACACACACACACACACACACACACACACACACACACACACACACACACACACACACACACACACACACACACACATTCTAGTCGCTCCAAGGTAGAACAACAGAAAAGCACAGATCTGGTTTCCCTCCTCCTCCTCCTCATCCTCCTCCTCTTCCTCCTCCTCCTTATTCTCCTCCTCTTCCTCCTTCTTCTCCTTCTCCTCCCTCCCTCCCTCTTCTCCTCTCTCCTCCTCCTCCTCCTCCTCCTCCTCCTCCATCTTTAGATCCCTCCGGCTCATTTTCCTCCAGTCCCATGTGTCCTCCATCTGTACCTGTTGGAAGCCATTACTCCTCCTCCTCCTCCTCCTCCTCCTCCTCCTCTCCCTGTGTTTTTACCACTCCATTATCTCCCGCTCCATCCCTCCGTGCACCTCCCCATTCCTCCTCAACAAGCCCCCCCAGGCCAGAGGAGTGAACTTCAAAGGGGGGTGATTATCATAGCACTTATCAAGAGGGTGGGCACTGTCACTCACTGTGTGTGTGTGTGTGTGTGTGTGTGTGTGTGTGTGTGTGTGTGTGTGTGTGTGTGTGTATCTGTGTTTTTAAAGAGCTATAAACCCACGTTTACAATGTTTACTGAGAAAATACATCAAGAGAAGTAGAGTCACTATATAGACTTCTATACAACCAGAGGAGTCACCCCCTGGTGGTCAGGAGAGAGAATGCATCTATAGGACATGAAGCATAGACTTCTATACAACCAGAGGAGTCGCCCCCTGGTGGTCATTTTAAATGTATTTCTTGTTGCATTAGCTTTTCTCTGCTCACTTGGCGCTGTTGCCGGGTAAACTCTCTTCCTCTGGACGCGTGTTTGTTTCAGTCGAGGTTGCAGCTCGTCTCTCCTTCGTTGATTTCCGACGTTTTAAAAACCTTCATGAGTTCCTCTGTGTTGACTCGCCGGCGGCCCTCCAGTTCCACGGCCCCCGGTGGGATGCAAAGTTGAGTTGTTATCGACTGTGAGTGGAGCCGATCCATCGGGATAATAACCCCCGTGTTGCAGATGTTCGCCTCCAGAACATCAGCAATGGATCCGTGGACCGGACAGACGCTTTACTGAGACCTTAAAGGGGCAGGAACACATTTAATTCCACTTAGAACTATTTTACATTTCTTACAGTCCAATCCAGGGGCAATTATATCCGTCAGGACTTTTTAAATCGCACATTTTGAAATTCATTAATCGCGATTAAAAGTAGTTTTTTCTTCTAAATCTTATAAATACCGTACAATAAGTAATTTCCACGGCTCAGGAGTCAGTATAAACCATCAAAAAACCTAAATGTAACACGTTATCTTTAAATTATAGTCTCTAGTGTGTTCTGTCTTCATATAAACACACAATTCAAGTGATTCGGAAATAAAGATTGTAATCTTATTCAATATTAGTTTTAATGCTGTCTTATCAGCTCTAGAGGTTTTGTAAACAGAGCATTATATATATTTATGTTATTGTGAAACCGTCTCTCTCTTGACTTATTCAACTTCCTCATAAACACTACAGTTTACAAGATTGCTCGTGAACGCATCGTACTACAATAATAAAGTCAGAGTATGGAAAAATAATGTATTTGTGTGTGTGTGAGAGCTTTTATTTTTATTTAAAGAAACGCCTCCATAGATGAGGGCGGATGTTTATGTGTGAGCGTGTACCTGGAATTTAATTTGTTTTCAGGCGAGGGGAAATAAAAATAAAAGAATTCAGATCCATAAGACGAGTGGTGTCACGTCTGAGAGAACATCGTGAACGGTGACCGCGTGGCGTGCGTTCTCTTGAGTTGAATCGATGAGGTGTGCTTTCCCCTTGAAATACATTGTGACATTGAATTCCTCCTCTTGAGGCGTGACGCTGCCGTTCCTTTGACTTCCAACAGGCCGTAAATATGATTCATGAGCTCCACGGCTCGTCGGATCACTTTATGTTCCTGATTAAGATATTTATGATCTGCATTTACGGCTTTACAGTAATCTTTTATCCTTGTGATATTAAACATAGCTGACCCCCCCCGGTTTGGGTTTATTCGTGTCTCCGTTGTGCAGTTGGAGCTGCAGAGAAACCGAACCCCGATCGGAAGCTCATATTCTGACGAGGTGGACGGCGTCTTGGCTCGTCATCTGCATGCCGATGGTGTGTGTGTGTGTGTGTGTGTGTGTGTGTGTGTGTGTGTGTGTGTGTGTGTGTGTGTGTGTGTGTGTGTGTGTGTGTCCTTTAGTAGATCAGGGGGGCGGGGCCCGAGGACGCACCGCGTGAACCCGCCGCGCCGCAGCCCGCTACTGTCGGCGGGCCACTCGACCCGGGTCAGAGGCTTCCTGGAAATAATACGAGAGAGAGAGAGAGAGAGAGAGAGAGACAGAGAGAGAGAGAGAGAGAGACAGAGAGAGACAGAGAGAGAGAGACAACAAGGCTCGGCAGGTAGAGTCCTGTTTAATAGTAATGTTTCTGTTCCATGACGACTGCACCAACCTGCAGAGGGAACTGTGTGTGTGTGTGTGTGTGTGTGTGTGTGTGTGTGTGTGTGTGTGTGTGTGTGTACAAGCAAGCGCAATTTTAATTAAACGTTCGTTCATTAAGTTAAGTGTACGGATATTTCCTCTTTGAGTGGCTGTGAACGAGTTCAGCTGACCCAAGATGTTGGGGTTAGTAAACCTACCTACCTTCCTACCTATACATTAATCTACCTGTCTCTCTCTCTATCTCTCTGTCTCTCTCTCTGTCTCTCCGTCTATCACATCATTATAAGTCAAACTCATGTGCTGTTAAACATGTCCCTCCCCGGGCGTCTCATATTCATGTCTCTGTGAGATGCGTGTTCCCTTTGAATCCCGTGACTTTACGAGGATATAACTCTGATGTGGAGCTGGCAGAGGGCTCCTGCTCCTCCGGCCTTCAGCTCAGCTCCGCTGACTAATCTCACTTTACTCTGTTAGTGAGGCGTTGAGGCGTTGTTGCAGCACTACGTCTTAACCTGGATCAAAGATTGGGAAACCTGCGAACTATCTGCTGACGTGAAGTCCCAGAATGCATCTGGGTTTAAAGTCCATGACTACCAATGTCAACTGTTCCTTTAAAGGACCCAAAACTCTTATGAGATCATTCTTTATATTATATATTCTTACTTTACAGACTTTGGTTTTCACACTTTGAGACTTATTGTTCAACACTGATACATTTAGATACTATAGTGATACATTAGATACTATAGTGATACATTTAGATACTATAGTGATACATTTAGATACTATAGTGATACATTAGATACTATAGTGATACATTAGATACTATAGTGATACATTTAGATACTATAGTGATACATTTAGATACTATAGTGATACATTAGATACTATAGTGATACATTTAGATACTATAGTGATACATTAGATACTATAGTGATACATTAGATACTATAGTGATACATTTAGATACTATAGTGAGATACTATAGTGATACATTAGATACTATAGTGATACATTAGATACTATAGTGATACATTAGATACTATAGTGATACATTAGATACTATAGTGATACATTTAGATACTATAGTGATACATTAGATACTATAGTGATACATTAGATACTATAGTGATACATTTAGATACTATAGTGATACATTAGATACTATAGTGATACATTTAGATACTATAGTGATACATTAGATACTATAGTGATACATTAGATACTATAGTGATACATTAGATACTATAGTGATACATTAGATACTATAGTGATACATTAGATACTATAGTGATACATTAGATACTATAGTGATACATTAGATACTATAGTGATACATTAGATACTATAGTGATACATTAGATACTATAGTGATACATTTGATACTATAGTGTTACATTTGATACTATAGTGATACATTTTGATACATTTAGATACTATAGTGATACATTTAGATACTATAGTAATATTTTTAGATACTATAGTAATATATTTAGCTTTATCTGCTTTACCTTATACAACATAATGTAGCCTTGACAAGAATGAATCAGGTGTAATGTCAAATGGGATGGATTAATAATGTCTCATATGTACATGTAAAGTGTCTCTTGGAGCATGAAAGTGAAGCCCCGCCCCTAAAGCACAGGCATTCCCTCCGTCGTCAACAGCGGCGATAAACTTTGTTTACGTTGGCCGTGTGTGAGACGTCCTGTTTGGGCCAGGTTTTTATCCCCCAAGTTTCCGCTGTCGGCCCCCGAGTTCTGGATCTGAGTCCAGCTGGGTGGCCGGAGACGGGAACGTGAGCTTGTGTACAAGTACACAAAGTGATACACACACACGCACACACACACGGCGTGGAATAAACAGAAGTAGACGGAGGAGCGCCGGAGGCCCAAACACAGCTGGTTAGTCTCCTGGTGGTGGATGTCAAGGTCACAGATGGACCAGAGAGGAAGAGGAGGAAGAGGAGGGAGAGGAGAAGATAGGCTGGGGAGGGGAGGAAGAGAACTAAGGGGGATGAAGGGAAGACATAACACGGACGTTTGAACGAGAGAGAGGGGACGACTCTCTTTCTTTCTCTTATCTCCACATTTTCCTCCTCTGCCCTTCGCCTTTATTTGCGTACACAGTGACAGCCTCCCCCTACCCTTCCTCCTCCTCCTCTTCCTCCTCTTCAAGTCATTCTTCAATGTCAGGTTCAGGCGCAGGTGAACGGGGGGTGACCCCCCCCCCCCCCTCAACTATTCACTGCCACTCAGCGATGAACTCAGTCATGTGATTGTTGTTCTTGGCTGACAGTGGCTCCGCCCACCTCTTCATTGGTTCCTATTGCGCAATGTTACTTTGACTGGCAGGTGTTGGAGTGAACGCCGCTCTCCCATTGGTTGTTGGGCAGGCGATGACTTGATGATTGATTGAAGAAGAACGAGAACATCTCTTTACATCCCTTGGGAGGGGGAAGCGATCAAAAGGTCAACGCTTATGTTTCACCTTCTAATGAAATCGCCTGTTTCTGCACGTCAACTCCCAGAATGCACCTGTCAATCAAACTCTTATGACTTATTCCTGTGGAAGGAGATTGTTTTTGCTTTATTTTCTTTACCTCACTGAAATCAATCAGTCTCAAATTAATTAATTTAAAATGATTATCTGCTGCCGACTTCTTAAATATTAGGGATTGTAGCTTTACAACATCTCCACAGGCATTTTCCACTATAAGACACAATTGTGTAATATTTAAAATATGTATATTTAACAGCTAAAGCGTTTTACTCACTTTACTTCGAATGCTTCGCTAAACTAAATCAATACGGCGTCTCGTTGTGCCCGTTCTCTCACATCGAGATGCCACGCGTTATCCCTTCAACTATTCCTATAAGCAATCAGAGGATCGAGCGTTCCTTCGGCCGTGACCCTTAAACGCCGCCGCCGCGTTAAATGTAAGCAATCAAAGATGTAACTGGCTCTTTTTGTGTGATTCGCCTGTAAAACAAACCGTCCGTCCTGTCACGCCGCTGTTGTCTCAGCCGCCTGACACCCGACAGGCGACCTCCGCGCGGAGAGCATCCGCCGAGCCGCTAGAGGAATGAACCGGGCAAGTCCAGACGGCGGGACCGCCGCGCGAGCTGCCACTCCGAAGCCGGCGGTCCCGGAGAGTCGCTCATACATGAAAAGTGTTTGTACAGCGAGGTATGAGATTGATTGGGAGTGTGGGGGAGGGGGGGGGGGAATGAGATTCGGGGGGAACGTGCCTGTTCCATCACGCCGTGTCGGCGAGCGTATGCAAATGCACGAGTTCTGTGAGGCGGATCCGTACAAGTCCAACCCGGGAGCCGCTTCACATTCCTCTCCAACTTAAACCTCAATGGCATTAACAGTATATGTGTGTGTGTGTGTGTGTGGGGGGGGGTGCTTTTCAATTTCACCCCCCAAAAACTCACGCTTGCGGGGTTGTGTTTCACGAGGGTGTGAGATGATTACACAAGCGAGGGTTTCAGACGGGCGTCTCTCTTTGTTCTCCGTGGAAGAATGTCGCCCGGGGACACCGGATCTCATCGGGCGTCTCCTGCGCCGCGTTAGCGGTTAGCGTCGAACCTTCAGAACGCCTAAACCAATCTTCTAAAGGTTACTCCGAATTCTTTTGTGCAGCCACATGTGACGGTTTCCCCCGAGTCAAAGGCAGGAAACCACTCGGTTAGGTGTAAGAAGAGTTTGTCGTTTTGGATTTTAAAAAGCTGCAGGAGAATCGGGAGAAAATAAATCGTTGTTAGCGTCTCGTTTAGCGTTTTTTTTAAACTTAAATTGTTCTTGAAGTGTAATAGTGACGCGTCCGGGTTTACATGGAAGTAAGTTGAAACCCTGGTGCATCGACATCGAGACAAAACCAAAGCGTTAAACTGGGCTGCGTATGTGTCTGTGTGTGTGTATGTGTGTGTGTGTTCTTGTATATCTATCTATGAGGGGACCAGGACCTGTTTAAGGGACGCAAGGACACTCCTCTTAGTTTGTCTGATGGGTTTTACACTTCAGGTGTTCATGTTACTCTGAGAACTCGGGTATCCTCCTGTGTCCTGCCCCCCTTGTGTACACCTACCTGCACAATAGTTCTTTATTGTCTGCATGTGTGTACATTTTCCCTCCGCTCCTCCATTGGCCGCCGGCTGAGCAGTTGTTGGCCCGTATCGCCCTTCACCCTTTAACTGGGAGTGGACGGAGAGAAAACTGAATCATCTCCGGCCTGCTCAGGTAGAGGCTGGATTATACCCCAGAACAATGCATCTGCATGGGGACCGTCTGAGGCGGCCCCCTCTGATTGGACAATACCTGTGAAGGTATTCGTGGCTTTACAAAAGGAGGATAATGGAGCCGAATAATAAGAGCAACGTGATATGGATGGGGGTTAAGAGAACATGGCACTTTTGTCTGTTCTCTGCTTTTTGTCCTCTTTTTTTAAACCATATTTTTAGCTTAAACTAAATAAAGTTTTCATCCTTTTTACTCCTCTTACTTTGTTGTTCTTTTTGCACAAAAGGCTTGTTGTGCGTCTGTTTAGCTTCTTCTTCTTTTGCCTCTTTGACAAAAAGAGTTTCATTTGAGCTCCTCTCTCTCTCTCTCTCTTTTTGGCCTCCCTCCATTTCTTTTACCCGCTCACTTTCTCCCTCGCTCGCCCTCCTTCTGTCATTGTGATTAGAGGAGCAGAGGAGATCAGAGGGAGGAGAGCAGGAGCAGCACCGCTGACCTTTCCCCTCCTTCTCTTTCTCCCTTTCGCTCACATACTTTGTGCCGAGCTCGCTTTCCCCTCGTCGTGTTTCTCTTCCTTCACAACATGTTTCATATCGGGAAGTCTTTCCTTTCCCGACACCAGGGTCCAAGGACAGAGGAAGTCGTTTTGATGATTTAAAAGCCATCGATCCGTAAACAATCTTTTTTATTGAACCGTTTTGAATGTTGAGGAGTAGCTTAGCCTAAGAAGTACTATTACATCACTGGACATATTTATATACAAGTAAATGTATTTACAACTTAAGAAAAAGTAACAACAGCATTTCTAAAAGTAGGAAAAGGAAAACATGTTATTATGCAGATAAATTATTATACATTGTTTAATATAATTAAATAATTATATATAGATATACAGTATATATAGTGTACTTTAAAACACTTTTTATTCCTTTTACCCCCCAAGTACCCCCTAAATAACCTTTTTTGGTTAAATACACAGCTCTGTGCCATCAGTGTCTGATTTAATACAGAATATATACAACTCTGTTTATAAACTTATACTTATTTTCTATTTTGAAAAGATTTTTTAAATGCTAATGATGCTCATTTTAAATATATATTTTACAAAGAAATGCCTTCATGCACCCCCAGGGGTACCCATACCCCCCTTTAAGAAGCACTGGTCTAGTGTTTACACTGATGTGTATTTAAATATGTATATTTGTATGACACGCACGTTTTCAGCTTTGTGCCGATGCATTTTCACTTGATCCGAGAGTTTTTAAAGGCTCTATTTGTCTGAAGAAGTAAAACATTTAAAAGGTCAGAGTAGCTCAACGTTGTCCTTCAGGACGGCGTCTGGTTCAATGCTCTGGTTGCCTCTACTAATTATGAGCGTTTAACACTTTACTTGCAAATCTGGTAATTTCAACATTCCTCAAAAGCAGATCAAGTTCCTTTCATTCATATATTTAATAAATCAACGCCCCCCCCCCCCCCGGTGACCCTCTTCCCACCGTCTGTTCCCAGGCTCTCATTATGTCAGACCAGACCATCTGATGACTACTTACAGGGGGTCCTGGAGGGTCCTGGAGGGTCCTTGACCTCGATTATTGTGATTATGAACACTCACAGACTGTGGTCATATGAACTAATGCCCCCCCACCCCCTCCCCCCCGAACTTTCTCCATCACACCGCGGTCG
Source organism: Liparis tanakae (assembly GCA_036178185.1). Classification (NCBI taxonomy): domain Eukaryota; kingdom Metazoa; phylum Chordata; class Actinopteri; order Perciformes; family Liparidae; genus Liparis; species Liparis tanakae. The sequence goes on along the minus strand of CM070111.1, from coordinate 1,976,042 downwards.
ACACCCTCCCCTCCTCCACCCTTTCATCCACTAATCACATTGAAATGCCAGCCGTGACCTTTTGGGTTTGACCCCCCGGTCTGACCCCCACATCTATGCGCTCGTACGGGACGTTTTTTTCTTACTTAATTAAGTGTGTGAATCGCAATGTATTTTACATTTAACCCCCCGAACACACGGGTACGTGGCAAAGGAAACACGCTGCGCTCGCCATGCGGTCCGTCGAGGGGCGAAGATGGCGTCGGGTTTAAGAGGCTCGTACTCACCAGCTTAAGCCGCTCCTACGTCGGCTTACAGCAGCTCTCCCCGCTGCTCGCGGCCTCAGAGCGTGATGTCGGCTCCAGAGCTCAGGAATGCCACCCTGAACTCAGACGGGTGGTGCAGAGCTCTCTGGAGGAGTTTACGAGCCACAAGTGGGGATGTGAAGTGTGTTTACTGGCCTCACATGGGGACGGTGGACTTAGTATAACAATTAAATCAAAACTTTGTATTTCTGATGTATATAACAGGATATAATTATAAACTCAAGCTCCACGTACTGGTTACGTATCGTTTATAAAACAATGAATTGTGATTTTAACCGTTTAAATGAACATAATCTCAATCGGAGTATGAGCAGAGAGTTTAGGATGCAAATCATGAAAAATAATGTTTTTAATGTGATGTTATATGTTATTATGGATGTAAAACTCAAGCTGTTCCCACTCAAATATATATATATATATATATATATATATATATATATATATATATATTTATTTATTTATATTTATTAATTTTATTTTTATTTTTTATGACCACTTAAAAGATCTATTCTCCATTTTTGCTTAAAAATGTAAAAGTTCATTATCGACCTTTGAAAAAAAAAATATTTCCGTCTTCTTTTATCGTCATTATTTTATCATTTTAACTCATCCACTTAAAGTTTACTCGTGCTAACTGCTTTCTCCTGGTAACGGATGAAGCCCCTCCCCCCCTCCTCCACACTCTGGTTGAGAAAACAAGCGCTCCTCCTGGTCACAGTGACATTGTGACGGCGGATGTTGGACTCTGGTTGTAGTTAAAGCTGGTTTGTGTGACTCCTAATCATAAGAAAAGAGCTGGAGGGAATGAACCCGGGTTAGGAAAGCAAACGAGGAGACGAGTGAAGGCCGTAGACACTAAAGGGGAACACCTGGTGGCTCATGTGTGATGGTTGTACGTCGCTCAATTCCTCCACGCAAACGAAAGAAATGTTGGTTCCTTTATCTAATGTTCTCCTTCTTCTTCTTCTCCTTCAGGGTACATCCGGCGAGCCGTGCGCCGGCAGAAACTGTGGCGAAGGATGCAGGTGCCTCCCGGAGAAAGGCAGCAGGGTGAGTCACGTCTTGAGTCTATACCCCGCGTCTCCACCGGGGGAGCTGTTGAGGTAAAACGGTGGAATTCGCCAATTTTTGCCGTTCTTCAAGTTTTATTTCAGTTCGTCATTTAATCAGCTCACTTGACTTTGGCACCACCAGCAGGTCAGGGCAGGCTCGTGGAGCAGTCAACATCAATACATTATCATACGAAGAGACACTGACGGGATACAGGACATGATCTTGAATCCGTACTTTTTTTCACGCTAAATGTATTTCTTCTCTCGCTTCTTTCAAAATAATGCTTTTTTCCCACAATGCACCTCCCCATCACAATATCCGAATCTGTGATTGGCTCGTGACATCGCTAACAATACGGATGTTTACATTTATATTTTCTTATTTGTTTGTTGTTCAAGGACTAACCTTTATTGACTGCATAAATGAAGTATTTAAATTAAATATTGAGAGCGTCAAAGTGTCAAAACACAGGACTTTCACCCAGGAGACCGCTGTTAATGTGAATGACCACGTTTCACAACGTTGAATGAAGCGTTTAGGTGTGAGGACGGGTTGGTTCATTTCATCATTTGGGGATTTTACTTGATTTTAAGTGTTATAATGAAATTCTTAGTTCTGATGTAACCTACTTTATCAACCAAAAGCCTAAAAACGACTATAACTTAAATTGCAAGTTTCCTTATCATTTATAACTCCTCATCATGTCACGAATAGAAGTTTTTCTTGAAAGAAAGTCAATATATCTTCATATTTTAATGAACGTGTTGCCCTGTTCAGACGTCTCGGCTCATATTCATGGCCCTATATTTATACTGTAGTCCCTTGAGATTAACTCTTTTAATTAAGTTGCTTTTACTTCGTAGACCGACGATGACCCCGGGGCTCCGGCTTCACACGCTTTTTGATCTCTTCTCCTTTAATGTCAGTGAGCTGCGTGTCGGTCCGTGTTCCACGTGTTCCAGGTGTTCCACATGTTTCATGTGTTTCACGTGTTTCGACATATTTTCCCGAAAATATTCAGATATCTCCAGTCGAGAAAAAACACAACGCCGCCTCCTAAACTCCTCTTGTTCGTCAAGTGTGTGTGTGTGTGGGGGTGGACTAAGAATCTTAACACACACTTATTTCAGTCTGCATTTTAAGAGCCAGCTGCCTGATTTATGACTTTGAAGGGTTTACACGTGAATATAAACCTTCATGTAAACGCCTGTACATTAACAAGCTGCTTTGTGTGCGGCGGCATTGTCGGGTCAGAAGGGTGGAGGCTGTAAAGAAGGGCTTTTCTTTATCTTATGAAGAGTCAGAAAGAGCTTTTTTTACTTTTCAAAATAACCGACCTCCATCAACAATGCAGCAGCCCTGGATTCTGCATCAATTTATGTTAAAATTTCAATATAAAACCATAGTTAACGGGAAAATGGCTTCAGACGTGGTGGAGCCACACATGAAAATCACAAAATAAATTATTTATAATAAAATTAGAGAAGGAAATTCTTAGGAATAATACAAACAATACAATACAACAAAGTATAATTTTATACAAAAGAGTTTTTTCTGTTAGTAACAGTGTCTTCAGCATCTTTTAATGAAATCCATAAATTTGCAATTTGCCACCCGTAACTCTACAATATTAAAACATATTTAAAGAAGATGAGATCAATTGTATCGTAGAAGTATTAAACAATATTTATTTAACCAGATAAATCAACAATTTCCTCCAACAGGATAATTTCCACTCCATCAAGAATAAAAATTACAAATTAAATGTGTAATTAAAATGTTATATTTTTTAATGGAGGCTGTTGTGCCTTTTTACAAACACATATATATAAATATATGTATATATAAATACATATATATTTATATAAATATATAAATATGTATATATATATAAATACGTATATATATATATAAATATGTATATATATGTATTTATATATATATATATATTTATATTATTATATATATATATATATATATATATATACACATAACTTTTATTGGAGTGACAAAAGGTCTCCGGAGTCGATACAAATCATTTAGAAGAAGTGTGTGTGTGTCCCCACACTAAAAGCAGACTACCCGTGAGCGTCACTCTGTATCTCGGTCGCTATCCAAACATCAATTACTGTCTGACACAGAAGCCGGCACTTACCTGCTGCTCACACTGTACCTGTGTTAAGGTAAATAACACATTACACCAGGTACCTGACACAGGTAAATGACACAGGTAACAGAATGGGCCCCTAAACGGCCGCCGGATCACCTTCTTTAACTCGCTCCTTTAAGAGGCGAGCTACTTTTCGGTTTTACTTTTGCGCTTGCGGCGTCGATCGTCGATGTTCACGGCTCTCGAGTCTTCGGGTGGAAAGCAGTTCGAGGTGCTTCTGCTTATATCTCCATTGTCAAAACTTGAAGAAAATAAAAATAAAAGTTTAGTTCAGAGCAGGATGAATATGGATCCTGATTTTGGTTTACGCAACACATTAAAGATGTTAAACTTATTAATCCTAGCAGCGATGAAGTAACACAATATTAATAATAATGATGTTATCCAAGGATGCTTTTCTTCAGCTCTGCCCCATTAAGACAGTAGCCACTTGTCCATTTGTTACTCAGGACCATTCAGACTAAATATTATCCATCAAAAAGTGTGAATTAATTTAATACCACATACCCCAAAATCTGAAATGTATTAAACTGAACAAGTATACACACATGGGGGGCAGGACACATGGAGATACCTCAGTTCTCATACTAACATGAACACCTGAAGTGTAAAAAACCATCAAACTAAACTAAAAGGACTGTCCTCACGTCCCTTAAACAGATCCCGGTCCTCTCATAGATAGAAATACAAGAACACACACACACACACGAGTGACGCACTGGGCCATATAAACCCAGCCCGTCACTATTATTCACTTTTATTGTGATCAATCTTTATACCCTGAACATCTCCAAAAGTATGAAGTGCCAATATCTTGTCATCCTCATTCACTTTAATGGATACGTCCTCCTTAAATTTCACATGAATAATAATATATAATTTAGGTGCGTTGGCAGCATCGGTAATCAGGTGAACTTTACAGGTGATGCTCTGTTGATCCCCGAGGGGCAACGCTCGTCAGTTGTTTACCTGAACAAAGTTGTGCGGTTAATGTGCAGGTGTAAATGTGTGCAGGTATGTCGCTCCAGAATATGCAAATATATCAACGATATGCATCGATACATTTTTAAGACGGCGCGTCAGGGAACACAAGTCAAAATAACTCATTAAAGTTAAATAAATGGTTTCACATTCTGTGATTTGGCACTCTCAGATCAATATGAAGGTGGGTTAGCGTAGCTTAGCTTAGCATAAACAGCTAGCCTAGCTCTTATTCAAAGCAAATAAAATCTGCCGACCACCAACACTAAAGCCCACAAAGACACACTTTACCCATGTTGTTTGTTAACTTCACACAAGTGTTAACCGGCAGTCACTAATGCTAAGCTACGCTAACTAGCGCTAGCACGTTATATATATATATTTATTTATTTATATATATATATATATAAATATATATATATAAAAATAAATATGTATATTTATATTTATTTATTTATATATATATATATATATATATATATATATATATATATATATATATTTATTTATTTATTTATTACGAAGCATTCTCGTCTCGTTTCAATCTGTGAGCCTCTTGGAAAAAAGAAAAAAAAGATGTTCTCCAACGCCGTTGGTGAAACTGCGCCGGTACCTCCGGAGGGCATCGATCCACCGGTGCTTTAATACAGGAGGAGGAGGAGGAGGAGGAGGAGGAGGACCGACGTGCCGAGGCATAGAAGTCTTTCCCTCCGGCGAATAAACGCGCCGACCACGCCCCTCTGTGTGCCGAACCGACTCTATCTTTATCGCCCTGGATCTGTCCGGCGGATCTCGTCATCCGGAGCATCCATTGCTCCGGATGATGAGATCCTCCGCCACACCCCGAGCGGGTCATGCAACGTCCGACCCCGACGCCCAAGCCGAAACACGGACCAGACGGCGAGTCGGTTCTACTTGTTATTGTTCTGTGTAGCCGACGGGTTCCACCGCGTATCTGAAAGCTTGTGTTGGCGTGTGATTCGGCTCCCAGTCATCTTGGATCCATCCGGTCCAATAACATCCGCCCCCCCCCCCCCCCCCCCCCCCACACACACACACACACACACACACACGGGGGTCAAAGGGCGGCGTCGGGGTGACAGGAGGGTCGCTGTGTGTGGAGCGGTGTTTTTTAGGTCAACACGCATTTCAAGTCACAGAGGAGTGTGTGTGTTTTAGTTGATGTTTTAAAGGGAGGACTTCCTGATTCGGTCACCGGGGGCAACGGGAAGATTCTGTGTAAAGTTTGTGGGAAATTCATCATTTTGAGAAGCAGAAAATACAAACATACAGGACATATATCTCTCTCTCTCCCTCTCTCTCTCTCTCTCCTTTTCCATCCATCCCTCCTTCTGAAGCTGAAAATATAGAAAGAGTCTCTCTCTCTTTTCCTCTCTTTTTCTCTCGTTCTATTTCTCTTCTTCTCTGTCTCTAGCTCCCGCTTTGCTCTCTCTCTCTCCCCCTCTTTTTCTATCTCTCTTTCTCTCTTTACATACATGGTATATAATTTGGTGAGACAGATAGAAATAGTATCTCTCTCTCTCTCTCCCAGACAACAAAAGTGGCGGCAGGAATAAAGGGTGCTGGGAGAGAGAGAGAGAGAGAGAGAGAGAGAGAGAGAGAGAGAGAGAGAGAGAGGAAAAGTGCTCTTTTAAAAGAGGATGAGGGTAAAGTGATAGTGGATGTGTGTCTCGCTGGGATGGGAAGATAAGAGAAGGAGGGATGAAACCCCTTCCACAGGGGGGGGGGGGGGGGCTCGGTGAAAGACGCCGTCTCTCCATCCCTGAATTCCTTTACTTTAATCCTGAGAGAGAGAGAGAAAAAGAAAGAGAGGCTGGATCCCTTTTATGTCAAAACAGGCAGGAGGAAGAGGAAGATGAGACAGAAGAGAAACTAAAGGATAGAGGTGGAGAACGAGGGAAGGATACAGGAAAGAGGTACTGAGGCTAGAGGGAAGATGGTGTGTATATTTTGCCAAAGACACAGACGGAGCTCAGGTTGCACTCAGGTGTGTGTGTGTGTGTGTGTGTGTGTGTGTGCGTGTGTGTGTGTGAGAGTGTGTGTATGTGTGTGTCTGTGCCTTCTTATCACACACACTCTTGGGCCCCTGCATGGCATGTTATCAGGCTAGAGTCTAAAAACAGGCCGGTGGTCTTTGTTTGGGCTTCGTCTCAGAGACACACACACACACACACACACACACACATATATACGTTGACGTATAGCGCTGCCATTTTGTTCTTAGCCTTTGTCCCAAAATGTCTCGACAAAACAAAAAGCCGTCTCCTTGTCTTTCAATCTGAGCTGAAACGACAGAAAAGGGGGGATGAGATATCTAGCTTTGAACTTGTCTCTTACACACACACACACACACACACACACACACACACACACACACACACCTGACACTCATCCCCTCACCTAACACTGAGTATAGTCTTTCAAAGGGCAAAGGTCACGGCCAAAACAAAGGCCATTGTAGACAAGAAGGTCAGGGGCTCCAGGATCAAAGACTGGACAAAGTGTGTGTGTCTCTTTATCCCCTCTCTCTCTCTCTCTCTCTCTCTCTCTCTCTCTCTCTCTCTCTCTCTCTCTCTCTCTCTCTCTCTCCCCCCTTTATTCTCAGCTTCCTTACCTCTTGGGATATGTCATGGCTTTAAATCCTATAACTTTATTTAATCACATGAATTAAAGCAAAACTGACCTTTTCTATAAACGGAGGATAAAGAAAACAGAGAAAAGTCTTAATGAATTAAAGTAAATGGATTATTTTGTCTTTGTCATCCTCCTTGGAGGATAAAGTTTTATTCAAGAATTAAACTCCGTCAATTTGTGGTTGAGATGTTTGTTTAAAAAGGTAAAACTAAACAAACAGGAAGTCACACAACTGTTTAGTGGAAATAAGCTCAAAACTACAACGAACCAGACAACAGTAGAAGAAGAAATATCTTCCTGTCCCCGGTGCGCACTACTGCCCCCACGTGGCCGCCGGAGGAACTACCGCCCACAGAAAGACTCACAATGTAGAAGAAAAGGGATTTAAGTGGAAAAATGCCGGAGGGAAGGTGAAACTGGTTCCTCCTCAGAGCAGGAATTAGACACTTCTGGGTGATCTCACTGACACACACACACACGCACACACACACACACACAAACACACACACACACACACACACAGGGGCAAACCCGTGAAGGAATGTACAAAAGTAGTTATTACCGATTTTATAAGCTCTTGTGATTTGATGTGATGATGACGGCACAGTTATTTGACATTTCCACACACACGCACACACACGCACACGCACACACACACACACACACAGACATTTAACACAAATCCGAACTATAATTTATTAGATTTTCTGCCCCACCCTGCTCATGACTGAGGCTCAAACTGAGAGCTGTTAAACGTGTAGATGCTCATCGCCTTTCAGAAGGACAAAAATACTTTAGGATTTGCAATCGTGTGTGTGTGTGTGTGTGTGTGTGTGTGTTTGTGGTTTGTCTGGAATCACATGTGTTTATTTTAGGATTATTACGCAATTAAAAGTGAATTTATGAAGATGCTTTTGACTTCGACCCTAAGTATAGACGGAGGGTCAAAGAGGGATTACTGAGCAGGCCTCCTGGAGGAGTCCAAAGGCCGGAGCTTCTGTTTGAACTTGTTTTATTGGGAAGTCACACTGGGGTCAGAAAATGACCAAAAACAAGAAGCAAAACAACAACAAAGAGTTACATATCAAACAAAAAGAGTAACAAAACATATTCAAAGAGATACTAAACAAACACAAAGTAACAAAACATCTTCAAAGAGATACAAAACAAACAAATAAAGATACAAAACATCTTCAAATGGTTACAAAACATCTTCAAAGAGATACAAAACATCTTCAAATAGTTACAAAACAACCAAAAAGAGTAACACAACATCTTCAAAGAGATACAAAACAACTAAAAAGAGTAACAAAACATCAATAAAGAGACACAAAACAAACAAGAGAACACACAAAACAAAGAGACATAATACAATTACAGAGCGATCCCAAATAGGGGGGCGGGGGGCTCATAATCCGTGGGGGAGGGGGGGGGGGGCTCATCTGCAGGTTGGGGGGATTCTGATTGGATCAGGAGGAAGTACAGCTACTGTATAAAGTCCCACGCTGCTGATTGCCACACAAAAACACACACCCTCACACACACACACAGACAGATACAGAAAATATGCACATATGAACAAACTGCAGGAATCTGAGTCCTATCTAAACACAGCTGGCTGCAGCTCGTCTTCACACACAAACCACGAGGTTCACTCGGCGCGTATTTTTTAACGCGTCCGATGAATCAAATGTTTTTTTTGTCGTCCACATTCTCAGACGTCTCTGGCGTCAACACACTTCAGCGTTTGTTTGTAAACGACGGCTGGGCCCACTTGGGATTGTGACGCCCGGCGTTCTGCAGGTCGAGGTTCTGGTGGTCGCATGTGGAGAACCGTCCCCACTAGAGGCAGAAAGAATGTGCATTCAATGCCGTCCTCATCCTGAGGCTCTTCTAATCTCACCGCTGCACCTTTTTATTTTACCGGGGATTAAGCTTGATTAACTTCTGAAGTTTTACATAGCGATAGTTACGGATTGTCTGTGAATTTCGTCAATATATATTTGGTTATAAACAAGTCGAAGTATTGTACAAAATAATCGAAACGAGTAACAAAACATCTTCAAAGAGATCCAAAACAATCAAAAAGAGTAACAAAATATCTTCAAAGAGCTACAAAACAATTGAAACGAGTAACAAAACATCTTCAAAGATACAAAACAACCAAAAAGAGTAACAAAACATCTTCAAAGAGATACAAAACAAACAAAGAGATACAAAACATCTTCAAAGAGATACAAAACAAACAAAAATAGTAACAAAACATCTTCAGAGAGATAACAAGTTTTTATTTGCGATTAAAGGGAACAGGAGTACATTTTACAGGTGACTTGAATTAATGACCCTTAATTAAATATGCAGATGTCTTCATGTCACAATAACCAGACGTCTGCATTCATCACCTTTAGTCCCTTTTTTGGCTCTTTTTTGCATATTCGTGCTACTCTATCCATCAAATAGATACTAGTTTAAAAAAAAAAATCCCAAATGTAACTTTGCGTGTTGAAACAACGAGATCTTTACAAATTGCGTGCGGCCATATTGGACCCCCGTCCCCCGTCCCCCCGTCCCCCCCCCACACCCACCCCAAGTGCGCCAATTAGTTAAAGTTTTTAGGGCCGTGGAGTGAAGAATCCTGTGTTTACCTTTATGGCTTTACCTTAACAGCTCATCTCGTGCAAAGCATCATGGGAATTGTATGTTTTTTTGTTTTTTCTTCCGTTGGAGGAACCTACCAAAACAGTTTTTACTCTCACTTGTTTCGGACTCGTCATGTTTTGCATTTGAAAAGGCAGAAAACAAAAACATTCGCACTTTGGTTGCGTCCTCGTGCCGCAGCTCGCTCCCTGTCCCGACTTCATGACATCATCACCGTGGGACGGGGGGGGGGGACAGAGGGGGGGTCGCACCGCTGAACGCTAATGTTTTTTTTTATTGGAGGGGAAAGCACCTGGATGGAAAAGAGACAACAGGTTGTTTGTTTTTCAGAATCAGAATCAGAATCAGAATCAGAATCAGCTTTAATGGCCATGAAAGTGTTCACATACATGGAATTTACACAATATACATTAAAGCACCTGGATGGAAAAGAGACAACAGGTTGTTTGTTTTTAATGGCGGACCAATTTCTACAGACAGATGAGTCAGATGTTCAGAGGAGGGGTGGGAATGAGTCTGGAGAGATGCATGCTGGGAGGCCTACTGGGAGTTTATTTTCCAAGTCCTCTCTCTCTCTCCCTCTCTCTCCCCCCCTCCCTCTCTCTCTCTCTCATCCCGAGCAGGACAGACATGTCTGAGATAAGGATGGGAGGTGTTTTGGTTCGCCGGTGGGAAAAAAGGACGTTGCAACCTAAACTTTCCCACCTCGAGAGGATTCCCCCTCTTTCTCCCGTGTGTGTGTGTGTGTGTGTGTGTGTGTGTGTGTGTTTGTGTGTAGTTGAGTGTGGGAGCTGCTACGTGTTTTTTTTACCACATTCTTGTTGCCCCTTTTTCTTTCGTGGGGCGTTTGAGGTTCTGCCCGACCTGTACTTAGGTGATCAAACTATAAAACTTGAACCCAAACACCCAACATCCTCACCCCCACCCCCCGCGTTGCACCCATCACCGTCGCCCGGTGAGCATGCGGTGTGACAGCTAAAATCTTCCCCCCCTCTCGCAGCTCACGACAATGCGTCCACAATAAACCCTCGGAGGGCCCCGAGGGTGTGTGTGTTGTCCGCCAACATGCGTTGGCGGACAACACACACACACACACGCCGTTTTTCACACGCATAGCGGCTAGAATCTGTCGGCCCAAGCACTCCCCGCCCCCCCGACCAGGAAGTGAGGTCGGCCCGACGGGCGCGGTAAGTCCAGAGAGCTTAGCGGGCCAGAATGGGCCCTTTGTGCCCTTTGTGCTGGAGGGGCTTTGGGCCACAAACTGACCAGTCTGCTGGAAGGTGATGGGGCTGGAAGGTCGGGGGGCGAGACCCGTGAAAACAGACGGGGATGCCAACTGGCGAGGGAGACGGAGGCTCAAATGTGTCCCTGTGTCTTTAAAGAGGAAAAATACTGTATTTTTACAATGTGTGCAGACCAGACGGGGGCTTTTTTATTTGAGCGTTAACTCAAATGTAACCAATTCAGAATGTAGCGTTTTTAAAGAGATCTATAGCAGCAGAAATGGAATATAATATTAATGTTATGCTTTGTTTATCGTATAATTACTTGAAAATGAGAATATGTGTATATCTGTGCTCAGAATGGACAAACGGCACATGGGGAGAAGTTTCAGTTTGGTTGTAATATGCAGCCTCACCACTAGATGGCGCCAGATCTCTGGCTATTTCTATTGTCAAAAATTACAAACCGAAAGACATTCTTTACTTTTTTAGGATTATGATTCGATGCAGTTTGAAGAATTAGCATAGATTATTTAAAAGGGAGACACAAAACCACTACAAAGAGATACAAAACAACAACAAAAAGTAAGAAAACATCTTCAAAGAGATACAAAACAAACAAAAAGAGTAACAAAACATCTTCAAAGAGATACAAAACAGACAAAAAGAGTAACAAAATATATTCAAAGAGATACAAAAAACAAAAAGAGTAATAAAACATCTTCAAAGAGATACAAAACATCTTCAAAGAGATATAAAACATCTTCAGAGAGATACAAAAACAAAAAAGAAACAAAACATCTTCAAAGAGATACAAAACATCTCAAAAGAGTAACAAAACATATTCAAATGGTTTGTTACTGCAGATGAAAAAATATTTTATTCTCACGTGCATGTTCTCTGTGTTGCTGACCAGTGTGCGACGGTAGATCGCCACCTAGTGTTCCATTCCGTGTTAGGGAATAAACAGAGACGCCCGACCACGGAGGAGCACTCTGGAGATTAGATAGTTAGCAGCTTATTTATCTTTTGCAAAATAAAAAAAACGTTAACGTCAAACAGACGGCCTACTCTTTGAAGGTCCCCCCCCCCCCCCTTACCCCTCCCCCCTCCTGCGACCCTGAAGAACATAGACTAGAAAAGGAGGCGACCCCCAAAACTCCTCCGAACGGTCGGGGACTCGAGCACGCTGCGAGATGGAGGAAGGAAGGATGGAAGGGAGGGAGGAAGCAAGGAAGGCGTGAGAGAAAGTGTAGGAACCCTGGTGTATTTGAAACCAGGTGTCGTAGCCAGACATCGTTACAGCCTGTCATTACTGACCCCCCCCCCCCCCCCCCTCAGGCTGATCATTGTGGCGTGAACTTGTACATGGCGTTAAACACCTGTTACACAAAACTATTACTTTATTGTTGTAACTTTATGGGGAATTTGAGTTTTTTTTAAAAACATATTTATATTTCTTTTAATGCCTTTTGATATTTTTCTCCCTTTTCCGGGGCGATGGAGATCGATGGAGATCGATGGAGATCGATGTAGATCGATGCCGCTCGCGTGTCATCATCCATTTTCTGATATGAAGCCTTAGCCAGCGGGTCGGGTTAGCGTAGCTTAGCATAAAGACTGTAAACGGAGGGGAACAGCTGCACACGTCACTTTAATCTCCTTTTCTTCCCAAAGCTGTCGTATGTTTAAAAACGTGCCGTCCAGAATAAAAACGGGGAGTTTTACACAAGAGGGTATTTATTATATTTGTTAACTCCACCCAGCTGGTGCTCCCTGCAGGGTAAAACAAGCACTACAGATGGCTTGTATCTTGGTATTTGACCTTTTGTTGGATTTGTTGCATCACAGTGTCTGTTGTATATGAATGAGACCAGGTGTTACCTTCCTTTTCCTAATGGAGGGGTGTGTAATGAAGGGTGTAGGCATCCTCTGTGTGTGTGTGTGTGTGTGTGTGTGTGTGTGTGTGTGTGTGTGTGTGTGTGTGTGTGTGTGTTTACCTCTATTATACTCCTTTAAAGGACAAAGTTTAGGAATATACATCTTGAAAATCAAATCTTCTGACTTTGCATTGACCTTGAAAATCTGTGACCATAAACCTTTATTCTATTAATGAAATTGTTAATTAATGTTAAAAGAAATTCATTTTCAAACTCGCACACCTATCCTAAGACAGTATTATAATCACCCCCCCCCCTTTTTATCATCTATAAGCAATAAATAAACATATTAATAACATCTAAGAGAAAAATATAGACAAATAATATATTTATTATTATTTTGTATTTGTCATTTTTTGTGTATTTTAATTAAATACAATATTTCCAACAATAATAGCGTCTCCTATGAAGACATAGTTGATATCACATTTTTTAAGTATTATAAATGAACTAAATGATGGTGTGTTATGATTCATGTAATAAATGTTTATATACTGAATATATAGTATTCAATATATAATATAATAATGAATTATATGAGCTTTCTTCTCTTCTTTATCCGATTTTTGTCTATTTAAATAGATTTTTGTCTATTTAAATAAAAGACGCCTCCCATGAAGCCGCAAATAATAATAAAGAAAATTATTATTATTGATCTATTTTGATATTCGATTCATTTACTGATCGTCTGTTCTCCCGTCTCCTCTCAGGGTCGCCCGGGGACCCTGGGTGAAGTGGGTCAGAGTGGCCCTGAGGGCCCCCGGGGGGGTCTGGGCCCCTCAGGGCCCAAAGGAGAGAAGGGCCACAACGGGCTGAAGGGACCGTCCGGCCCCAAAGGAGACAAGGTGGGCCAGGGAATATCGATTGATTCTAATTGTAACTGCAGTTGCATGTTCCCACCACCGGGTGTCGCTGTTGAGCTGGTCGTTAATGATGCTGTCTGCTCACACAGGGGCCGATGGGGGTCCCCGGGTTCCAGGGAACTGACGGAGTACCTGTAAGTACTTAAACACACAACAGGAATGCAAATACTCAGCAAATACTCAGGATCATCTCGGATTTGGGTCCATATATTTTTTTTTTCTTGCATTTTATTATATATATATATATATATATATATATATATATATATATATATATATATATATATATATTTCTTGCATTTTATATATATATATATATATAATACAAGGAAATGAGTGTTTACAATATAGAAGAATTTATTGTAAAAATAAATATCTGTGCAACACTACTAGACTCCAAATCAAACATTATAACGTTTTTATATCATTTAATATTAGTCATTTTAAGTATATGTTCATTAAATACAGTATTTTCAACAACAATAACGTCTCCTATGAAGACATAATTGATATACAATTTAACTTTTTAAATGTTATATTGTCATTTAAATATCCGCTGCTGTTTAATTTTAATTAATTTGTTACTTCTACGCTCCAACATCCTGGCCTCAGTGCCCCGGACATTTCATGACTTATTGTAAGTCGCTTTGGATAAAAGCGCCTGCTAAATGACATGTAATGTAATGTAATGATGTGTAAATATTTAAATAAAACATATTTGAGCTTTTAATGTAGCCTCCTTCATGCTACATTAAATTAAAGACAAAGAAGTGAACAGATGTCCGCCCCCCGTCTCTTCAGGGTCACCCCGGTCAGGCCGGAGGACGAGGACCGGGGGGTCTGGACGGGTGTAACGGAACCCGAGGAGAACCCGGAGCGCCCGGATACGGGACCGGAGGACCCGGACTACCGGGATTTGCCGTGAGGACAAAAACATTTTTATTTCTCTTTACATTACTTTATTACTTAAAATGTTGTTATTATTAATTTATTACTTTCCTTTCCTTTTTAGTTTATGAACTTTATTATTTTCTTACTTTTTATTAATTTTGTTATTACTTTTGTATTACTTTATTACTTTTGCATTACTTTTTTACTTTTTTATTACTTTATAAATTTGTATTACTTTATTATTTAATATTTATAACTTTTGTATTACTTTTATACTTTTTATTACTTTTATACATTTTATTCATTTTTTTTATTTTTAATATTTGTTTAACTTTTTATTGCTTTTTTTATTTATTTTTAACTTTTTTACTTTAATTACTTTTTTGTTACTTTGTGATATTGATCTCCATCTCCACATCGTTCCTCCAACAGGGTCCTTATGGGCCGAAGGGTCAGAAAGGAGAACCTCGATTCATCTCTGGTGGAAACGGTCTCACGGTCAGTTCCTCTTCTTCTTCTTCCTCATCTTTTTTATTTTTTTTCTTGGGTTTATTTAATAACAGACGGATTAATAAAAAAATAGTAAATGTGTCAGAGTTAGCCAATAGGCTATTCTTTATCTGTAGTCCCAGTTCTTCTACTTCTTCTTCATCTTCTTCTTTTACTTCTGTCCTGTTGGTAAACAACGAGGTTTTGGAATCTTCCTTCGTCAGCACTGCGCCTGCAGTCTGGGATGTGGCCACTAGGTGGTGCTAAAGAGGGTTTATTCTCATCATGAATTAAAAAGTGTTGATACAAATGATTTCAGGTTTTCTTTTATTAAAAGATAAATGAATAAAGAGGATCGTGCTCATGTGTTTATTTATTTTTAATATGTTGTGTCCTTTCCTTAGAGTTACCCAGGATCACAAGGAGCAGGAGGTCAACCTGTAAGATTCACCTACATTGTGCATCAATAAATAATCAATAAATAAACTTTAAATGCAATAAATACACTTGAAATGCAATAAATACACTTTAAATACAATAAATGAATTTTAAATGCAATAAATACACTGTAAATGCAATAAATACACTTTAAATGCAATAAATACACTGTAAATGCAATAAATACACTTTAAATGCAATAAATACACTTTAAATGCAAAGTTCTGACCGGTCTGTTTTCTCTCTGCAGGGTACCCCAGGTCCGACTGGTCCTTCCGGTTCTCCGGGTCCGAATGGTCCTGAGGGGTTCTCCGTATGTTACATCATCCGTTTCCCTTCCTCTGACTCTGCCTCCTAATGTCTTATTCATTTAATCAGTTAAACACGAGTCATTATTTCTATTTTAATAAATATATTTTAATAAAGTAAATGAGTTGAAATGTAATCCCACAACATACTTAATTATTATTCATAATTATATAATTGTATATTTTTGTTAAATATTTGTGGACATTTTATTTCAAGATTCTTTTTTTTTAAGTATATAAATACAGATGTATTTTCTAATAAATTAGTAGTAATTGCTATTAGTAGTAATTACTATTATTACATAATTAAATAATTGTATATGTTTGTTAAATATTTTTGGACATTTTTTTAACTGTATAAATACAGATTTAATTTCTATTAAATTAGAAGTAATTACTACTATTACATAATTCGTCAAACATGTTTTAAAGTTATATTTTTGTATTTATTTTTGGTATTTTTACCACCTTTTTAAATTCTCTGAGATATACATTGTGTGTCTGTGTGTTGCTAACTGAGCCTTGTGGTCCGTGTGCAGGGCCCGCCCGGCCCCCCCGGGCCTCCAGGACCAATGGTGAGCAAATAACAGACCTTTGGTTTACTCTATTAAATAATAGAGTCCTTTGGTTTACTCTATTGCATAATAGAGACCTTTGGTTTACTCTATTACATTATCATAGATAAAGTTTTGACATTAAACGTCGTTGCTGTTGAGTTGAACCCCGTTGTGTCGTCTAGGGAAGCCAGAGCGACGGCTACGTCGGAGAGAAAGGAGACAAGGTACACACACACACACACACACACACACAGGTCCCCCCCCCCTGATTGGCTAACGGCGTGTTGCGTGTGTTCCAGGGCGACGTGGGTCTTCCCGGCCCCAGCGGGACCCCCGGAGACGGGTCGCTGCGTAGTGAACAAACGCTCACCATCTACAAGGGAGACAAGGTAACACCGCAAGGACACACACACACACACACACGTTCTACTATACGCCGGGTGTTTGTTGTTGTTGTTGTTGTTGTTGTGGTGTAATCCAACATGGCGCCTCATGTTCATGTTCGTCTCTCAGGGGGAGCCGGGCCTGAGGGGCATCAGAGGCTTCACCGGACCGGTGGGCAGACCTGTGAGTTGTTGTTGTTGTTGTTGTTGTTGTTGTTGTTGTTGTTGTTGTTGTTCTTCTTCTTCTTCTTCTTCTTCCCCCCTCCTTAATCTTCCTACTTCTTCCTCTCCTTCCTCATCCTTCTTCATCTTTCTCCTCCTTTTTCTTCCTTCTTCTTCTTCCTCTCCCTACTCTTCCTCCTTCTTCCCCTCCCTCCTTCTTCTTTTTCTTCTTCTTCTTCTTCTTCCCCTCTTTCCTCTTCCTTCTTCTTCTTATTCCCCCCTCCTTAATCTTCCTACTTCTTCCCCTCCTTCCTCATCCTTATTCTTCTTTCTCCTCCTTTTTCTTCCTTCTTCTTCTTCCTCTCCCTACTCTCCCTCCTTCTTCCCCTCTTCTTCTTCTTCTTCTTCTTCTTCTTCTTCTTCTTCTTCTTCTTCTTCTTCTTCTTCTTCTTCTTCTTCCAGAAACATGCATTGTAATGCAACAATTCAATGAGTGCCCCCCCCCTCTTGATTCCAGGGACCTTTCGGTTATCCCGGTGAATTTGGAGAGAAGGGCATTCCCGGATACCCTGGAGCCAGAGTAAGAGCATCTGACCTTTAGCCTGTAGTCATGTGATCTGAGGTCAGACACAGCGCCTCACCTTTCCTCCCCCCCCCCCTCCCCCCACAGGGTCTTCCTGGTTTCAACGGCCCCCCCGGATCTCCAGGACAACAGGTGGGATGTTTAATAACACTTATTCTAAAGAATATGAGAACTGAGATGAGCTATTCATAGAGGAAATAGTAATTTCTGATTGTCTGTCGGCTCAACTCAGATGTTTTATTTATCACAGTTATTTATTTATTTATATTATTATATTATTATAATATTTGTATATCCTTCAGCGATGCAATAAGTACCAATAAATGAACAACAACAATAGAATCGTGGGACTGAGCTGTTGTTTCTGTTTTGTCCCGTCAGGGTTTGATGGGCTCTTCCGGTTACTCGGGGCAATCAGGATACCCGGGACCAAAGGTAACGCGAGTGTGTGTGTGTGTGTGTGTGTGTGTGTATGTGTGTGTGTGTGTGTGTGTGTGTATGCGTGTGCGTGTGTGTGTGCGAGTGCACGTGCATGTGTGTGTCTGCGTGTGTCTCTGCACACACTGCCCGTCGAGTGTGTTCCCGTGTCCCAGCTCCACGCTGCATACCAAACTGCAGATGATATCTAATAATCTATTAGTACTTCTTTCAGCTCTTAGAAACTCCTTTATTATTATTTTGTTACTTTTACTCAACTTCTCACTTAAAAGCTGCTTAGAATAAACTTTGTTTGTAAAACGGCTTTGGTCCTGCGACACCCCTTCTCACCAGCAGATGGCGCCAGTGTTTCTTTCACAATGTTGCTGTTTAATTGAGAAAACCAGTTCTGCAGTACCCTTTTCTCACCAGCAGATGGCGGCATTGTTTCTTTAATATTATATTTTTTTGCCAGCTGAAGAAAATTAGATAAAAACTTATCTTGGTGGTGAAAATAAACGTCCTGTAAGTCATTATTATGACAATGTTTTGCGTTTCTTTTTACTTTTGTGTAACTTCAACTTTTTCACAAAGCCAAATCCCCGCTCACGTTGTTTACCTCTGTCTCCGTCAGGGAGACCGCGGCGGCCCCGGAGCCCCCGGCCCCCCCGCCTACGTCAGCGGGTCCAACACAGCCGTTCAAGGTACCGCACCACCCGGTCTCACAGCGCCGCCGGTCCATCGCAGGCCGCTGAGCGTCTCTCTCTTCTCTGATTGGCTGCAGGACCGATGGGTAACCCGGGTCACAACGGCCTCCCCGGGGCGCCCGGCGACCAGGGCTTCCCAGGATACGCGGGACCCCCGGGCCGACCAGGAGGCGGTGGTTTCGGCACCGGTAGGAGCTGAGATGCAGCCGGGTTTGGTTCTGACATTCAAAGTACAGATTCGATTACCCCCCCGATATGTGGTCGTCGCCGTAGGTTATTCCGGATCCCCCGGTTTTCCCGGGACCGCCGGCCCCAAGGGCGAGAAAGGCAACCAAGGCATACCGGGCTACGGCTTCGAAGGAGTACCCGGCAGCACCGGACTCCCCGGACCCGCCGGCAACCCCGGACCTCAGGGCCCCGCGAGTACGTCGACGCACACGCACACTCACACAACGACCTGACGATAAGCTCCGCCTCCTCACAGGTGGTCTCGACAAGGGGCGGATCCCGATCGCCGAGGACCCTCAGATATTTCATGTTTATTTGACTTTGAGCAGGATGCTAAAATAAGTGGATTTGTTGGTATGAAGGAGACGAGGATGCAGAGTCACCCGACGGTTGGCGCTAGAAACATAGATTTATTTTTTGCACTTTTACTGGCCATGAAACCGCCGTGTTGTCTGTGAAGTCAGATCAAACCTTTGAAGCATCTTGGCTGACTTGGTGTAACTATCCTCAAAAGGCTTTTCCGTTGGACCGTGCGTCATCTATCCCGAGTGGTCCAGGCCCAAAGGCAGGTATCCTAAAATGCGGCCATATTGCCATAATCACCATGGCAATATTCAGCCCGTGAAAAGCGAACCTGAAAAAAAAAAATTCGAAAAACGCAACTTTCAGCCGGCAGCTTAAAATAAATATATCAATATATTTAACGCTATACGCTGTGGAGGGTGCGGTGGTAAGTATAGTCCAGAAGAGGCGCATTCTTCTACTCCAAGCTGCTTTTCTCCTCTTTGGCCACAAGGTGTCGCCACCTACTGTCGCGCAATTCACTGATTTTACATGGACGTCGATGCATGGCAGCGGCAGTTGTTCGCAACGTTTTTTATTTTTTTGTTTTAGCGTACACGAACACAATGAAAAGATTTTTTTCTTTTAATTACAATAAATATATACACACAGGAGGCGGAGTTAAAACATGTGAGACGCCAAAAGAAAAAGTCCATATGGGTTTAAGGATACTCTATATTTAAAGTATCTTCACCGCTTTTCATTGTTTGTGTTTTACAGGGATGAGTTCCAAAGTCACAACAACAACACAAATAAACCTGCAGTTCCAAGATAAAGTGGTGAAAATATAAAAATATAGTCTACAAGTAAACTTATACTATAATTTTGGTGCATCACTACATTACTTTGCTTTCTGCTTCTCCGGAATCCATCTTAATGCACCGAACAAGGATAAGTAGCTCAGTTAGTATAGCTCCAAATAATCTGTACTGTCCCTTTAAGGCATACTGTCCCTTTATGATATAATACTGTCCCTTTAAGGCATTCAGTCCCTTTCATACGTACTGTCCCTTTAAGGCAAATTGTCCCTTTAATGCAGACTATCTCTTTATGGTATAATGTCCCTTTAAGGCATACTTTCCCTTTAAGGATACTGTCCCTTTAAGCACGCACTCACAGACACACACTCACACACACAACATGACGAGTGTGTCGTTGTGTGTTCCTGCGCTCGCTGCTTGCTGCTTGTGGCTCTTCGGGGCTCGATGTAAAATCACTGAATGTGTTGAAGTGAAACTCTGTTTTATATTTTCATATAAACAACAAGCTTTTTGTTATTTTCCATATGATTTATAAAAGCATCTGTCGTCTTGCAGCGGCTGAACTCCTTTCACCTCACGCTGAGCGAGGCTTGTCTGACTCCACGCTGAGACGCCGAGCTGCCCTGACCCCGACCCTGACCCCGACCCTGACCCTAATTAAAAATACAAATATATAAATATAAATATATTAGTCATTAATTTGAGTTCAGCTCTAGTTCAGCGTGAAATCACGACGAGTCGATTCTGTCGCGGCTACGATGGCTAATGTACCATTTTAACCCCTAATTGATTGTGTGTGTGTGTGTGTGTGTGTGTGTGTGTGTCTGTGTGTGTGTGTGTTTGTGTGTGTGTGTGTGTGTGTTCAGGTACTCCCGGACGTCCATCACACATCCCAGGAGAGCCTGGACCTCCTGGCCCCAGAGGAGAGCCGGGAGACACCGGATACAATGGCGGCAGAGGTACACACACACACACACACTCACACACACACACACATATACTTCTGCAGATACACACACACACACACTAAATTGGACATTTCCCCATAATCTTTCTCTTTATGAATTTTGACCTCATTCCTTTTTTCCTCCTCCCTCATTTGCTGTTTCCATGTTCCCTCATCCCTCATCCCCTCATCCCTCATCCCCTCATCCCTCATTCACTCATCCCTCATCCCCTCATCCCTCATTCACTCATCCCTCGTTCACTCATCCCTCCTTCCCTCATCCCTCGTTCCCTCACTCCTCGTTCCCTCCCCCCTCTTCCCTCCAGGTGACGCTGGTGACTGTAACTGCCGTGGAGGAGGCGGCTCGGGGGCCCCCGGCCCCCCCGGAGTCCCCGGGGTCAACGGCAGCCCCGGCTACGCTGGGAGGAAGGGCGAGCCGGGAGACGGCGGCTCGCCGGGCTTCCACGGCGTGCCGGGTCCCCCGGTGAGTGTGACGTCATCTGTCATTGTTGTGATGTCATCTGTCATTGTTGTGATGTCATCTGTCATTGTTGTGATGTCATCACTCATCGTTGTGATGTCATCTCTCATTGTTGTGATGTCATCTCTCTGTTGTGATGTCATCTCTCATTGTTGTGATGTCATCTCTCATCGTTGTGATGTTATCTCTCATCGTTGTGATGTCATCTCTCTGTTGTGATGTCATCTCTCATTGGTGTGATGTCATCTCTCATTGGTGTGATGTCATCTCTCATCGTTGTGATGTTATCTCTCATCGTTGTGATGTCATCTCTCTGTTGTGATGTCATCTCTCATTGTTGTGATGTCATCTCTCTGTGATGTCATTTCCTCTGTGACGTCATCTCTCTGTTGTGATGTCATCTCTCATCGTTGTGATGTCATCTCTCTGTTGTGATGTCATCTCTCATTGTTGTGATGTCATCTCTCTGTGATGTCATTTCCTCTGTGACGTCATCTCTCTGTTGTGATGTCATCACTCATCGTTGTGATGTCATCTCCTCTGTGATGTCATCTCCACTCCAGGGTCGCCCCGGCGGCAGCGGTTACTACGGCCGTAAGGGCGAGAAGGGGACGTCCTTCTACCCCAGCCTGGGCTTCGGGGTGAAGGGCGAGCTCGGCCACACCGGGCCCTCCGGCCCTCAGGGCCAGCGGGGCAAGCCCGGCAGAGACGGGCTGCCCGGCTTCCCCGGGACCCCCGGCCCCCCGGTGAGTGACCCGCGATCTGAGGACGGACCGGTCCGGAGGCGTGTCTTAAAGCGACGGTTCCCCTTTCTGCTCCGGTCTCCAGGGCGACGGCGGCTACGGCACGGTGGGGGAGAAAGGGTTTCCGGGGTTCCCCGGGGCCAAGGGGCGGCCCGGGAGTCCCGGGGAACCCGGCAACGGCTACGCCGGGACGCCCGGCTTCCGCGGGGAGCCCGGAGAGCCCGGTATTCACGGGTTGCCAGGGCAACCGGGTTTACCCGGACCAAAAGGTAAGTGATGCCATGGGGGAGGAGCCACTGACGGGAAAGGAGTGTGTGTGGGGCCGTGTGTGGGACCGTGTGTGTGTGTGGATGTAATGACACATTCTCTCCACAGGGTCAACCCCCCCCCCCCACCACCACACACACACACACATCCCTCCCTTCACCGTCCCCCTCGGTGCTCCGTAGTTACCATAGTGACCGCATCCTAACACCAGGACCGTCTCTCTAGGACCCAGGAGCAGCCGTAGACTTTCCCTCTGCTCTGCAGTTAACTCCACAATTAATGGTCTCCATTAATGCGCTTACACACTTCTTCTGCAGCCAATAATAATAATCTCAAATCCATAAACTGCTTTCATTGATTAATTTTGAGATGCTGATTGCGCAACAGCCACTGTGCTCCTTTAGTCTCGGGGGATTTTATCCACTGATCACAAATCAGCTGAGGCTCTGAAGAAGTTGGATCTGGTTGCTCTTTGAAAGGAGAATGCTGATTTTTATATTAAAGTATATATATATATATATATATATATATATATATATATATAATATGTATTTATGGATATATATTATATATATATGTATATGTATTAATGAATATATATTATATATATATTATATGTATTTATGAATATATATTATATATTATTATATATATATATATATATATATATATTATATGTATTAATGAATATATATTATATTATATATATATATTATATGTATTTATGAAAATATATTATATATTATTATTATTACATAGAATATTATTATGTAGATTATTATTACATAGAATATTATTATGTAGATTATTATATATGTATATATTATTATATAATATTATTGCACAGATATGATCCTAAATGACACCAACATGTCTGTTTCTTATTTAAATATATAAAAAATTACAAATTATTTATGTGTCTGAATATTTTCACATAAAAGTCACACTTTTGGAATAAATAATAATAATTTATATTATTACATATTAGCAGCCTCCTTCAGACTTCTCCTCCTCTGAGACTAAACGACACAAAGTCCTCAGGCCTCATCATTCATTTTGCTCTTAATATGAAGGTTATTGTTGCTCAATGAAGAGAGAGAAACTCTCTCTCTCTCTCTCTCTCTCTCTCTCTCTCTCATTGAGTGGAATAACCTATGTTTAAGCTTTTTTTATTTTTACATTGCAAGCATTCCAAAATGCTTTTTGCCTTTTTAACTGAATGAGCCTTGAATTAATTGAATGGAATTATTGCTGATTTGACTGATATCTTGTTTAATGATAATTAAATAATAATCAGTTTTCTTTTTTTTAAAGATTGAATTGCTTTATCGGCGCATGCAAATGAAACTGACTGGCTTTGTATGCTACCATCTCCTCTCTCTCTCTCTCTGCTCTCTCCATCCATCCATCCCTCCTTCCCTGTGCATGTGTACCTGTCCAGGTGAAAACAGCTGTGCAGGGGTTAATCACGCCGGAGAGGGAACGGGTGGGTAACTAACTTTTTCATCCACCAGCCAGAGCAACCAGTCCGGAGAGAGGAGGAGGATGACGTCATCGTTAGAAATTGATTTCAATAGATTTAATCAATTAGAAATAAAGTTTCCTCTAAGACAAAAATAAATACTTTCCTGCCTTTAATCTCAATTAAAATCCCTTTAAATTCAGAGCAGAGAATCTTAAATAAAGAGCGAGGTTGAAATGCTTCTCCGCCCATAACTCTGTTCACACCTGGCGAGGGCAAGGGCTCTGACTCAGATGCAGCTGTGCATTGTGGGAGATGTAGTTCCGTGTTACGCTCTGAGAACACAGTGGTTCTCCTCTTCCTCTGATCGAAGCTGCTGAAACCTGGCGCATGATTTCAAGCCCTGCGGGTGTATGTGTGTGTGTGGGGGGGGGGGGGATAGGTTGCCCAACACACAACATTTACAATCATAATCATAGCTTTTAATTTTCATTTTTTTATTCATCATGCTCTCTTTTTTCTGTTATTATTTTTTTTAAACCTCTATTAAATGGGATGATTCTTTCTACTAATGACATTCAACCTACAGCACACATAATAATAATAATAATAATAATAATAATAATAATAATAATAATAATAATAATAATAGTAATAATTCATATGATTAACCTCAATGAGCATTTGGGGTGAATGAAGGCGACAGACATAATTGATAAATGATGACACATTGAGTATTCCTCTTCATATTACTCAACGTGTATATTTTATTTAGTTGTATTTACTGTATGTGGGATCCAGACTTGATTCCCATGTATCTGATGAGTTGTCTCTTAAGGAGTAGTAAGTGCGTTAAAGTGTTGACGTGTTTTTGTGTGATTGCTAACTTGCGTGTGCCGGCTGCAGGCCAAGTGTTACCCTGCTCCATACCCGGTGAGGGAGGAGACCCCGGTTACCCCGGAGTACCCGGACGACCAGGTACGTCATTCAACGCGCCTCGGTCTGCACTTCTTAAACGGGACGCGCTAGTTTTGTTATTACATTTTTGTTTGTATGTATGTCATTGTGCTTCAACATTTTTTGTATTTGTAATACAATTTATAATTTTTTTAATATATTCTACATGTTATTTATTTTTTTACATTTTATTAATTAATTTAACATTTGATTTATTGATTTATTTTTAAACTACTTTAACATTTTTTTTACTTTAACATTTTTTTATCCATTTTTTTTCCATTTCTGTCATCCAGTCAAATGATATTCCTTTCTTTTTTAATGGTAAATTAAATTTATATTTTTTTTCCTGTGCGAGAGGATTAAAATATATATATTTTACATGTTATTATTATTTTTGAAATTTTATTAATCAATTCAACATTTAATGGATTTATTTAGACTTTTTTTTTATTATGCATTTTATTTATTTATTTGTTTTACTTTAAAATAAAATGATACATTCTTTCTTATTTCAGTCATCCAGTTAATTGCTATTTCTTATTTATGTTCCATTACGTTCTTAAAAGTAGATTAATGTCAATTTACGCCTCTTGAAACATATTGTAACCTGCAAACGTTGATTTATTACTTTTTAACGATAACATTCATAAAGATGTCACCTTAATCTTTATCAGTTTATCACTCGATTAAATTCACTTCTATTTCTTATAAATAATAATAAGGATTATTATCAACAAATATAAACGTGTTGCCACATTAATCTACTAAACTCAAAGTGTCCATAAACGGACACTTAAGCCAAATGAATCCTAACCGTCAGCCCTGTCCCGCCCCTCAGGCCTCAAGGGGGAACCGGGCTTCCCGGGGAACCCCGGGCGACCTGGGTTTGACGGAGCCAAGGGAGACGTCGGAGACCCCGGTTCTGGAGGCCGGCCTGGACCCCAAGGTGAACCACCTCCTGCTCTCTGGTTCTAGAGTCCAGTAACAAAGAAGGTTCCACACACAGAACCATGGAGATTGTTCTTCAGAGTGATGCCGTCAAGAACCATATCTGGTTCCTCAAAGAACCTTTCAAACCAGGGTTCTTTAAAGAACCATGTCCTTAAAGAGTTCTTCAAAGAACCTATAAAGGGTCTCAAAGAACCTTCAAGAAATGGTTTGTTAAGGTACCATATCTGGTGCCTTAATGAACCTTTAAAAAACCAGGGTTCTTAAAAGAGACATTTTCCGAAAGAATTCCTATAAAGGTTTCTCAAAGAACCTTAAAAACATGGTTCTCTAAGGCACCATTTCCTGTTCCACAAAGAACCTTTCAAACCAGGGTTCTTTAAAGAACCATTTCCTTAAATAGTTATTCAAAGAACCTATAAAGTGTCTCAAAGAACCTTCAAGAAATGGTTCGTTAAGGTACCACATCTGGTGCCTTATGAACCTTTCAAACCAGGGTTCTTTAAAGAACCATTTCTTTAAAGAGTTCTTCTCAAATGCAAAGAATGGTTCTTCAGTCAGTGACGGTTCAAAGCCTCTTACAGAACCGTTTCAGAACCCTTATTGTTCTGTGTTCTCCCCCCCCCCTCCTCCTCCTCCTCCTCCAGGTTTCCCCGGGCCCAGAGGGGACCCCGGCCTCCCAGGCGGTCCCGGACAGAGCTTTGACGGCGGGCGGGGGAAGGGCGGCCTCCCGGGGCGCCCCGGGGCCAAAGGTCAGCCCGGAGAGGTTCTGGGGGCCACGCCCGGGGCCCCGGGGCACAACGGACTGCCGGGGATCCCCGGAGACAAGGGCCAGCCCGGGACCCCCGGAGGTTCTGGATCACCCGGTGGGTCCGAGACACGAGGAACCAAGTCATCTGTGAAGACTTCACATAAAAGTCATGTCTACCACCTCAGTCCTCCAAGTTACCTGTAATAAACAGTTTAGAGCAAACTATATCAAATCAATACATCAATATGTTTTAATCAATATAAATGTTTTAGTTTATCCACACGGTGAACTAAAGAAATGCTGTTTGTATAAAATAATGATGTACAAATATTTAACTTATTGAACGTGGACAAAAGTTTTTGAAGAACATCAGAGCTCCGAACATGTTAAATTAGGCATTTAAATAATTAAATAACAGAAACCAAATGCTCCAAGTTTACAGTCAAAACTTTTTTAACTAGTTAATACTAAACATTAAAAACTCCATATAAGGATTATGTATTGCCTTAATAACAGAAGTCCTTATTAATCTTTTTTTTTTAATTATTATTTCTATTATTATCAGTGGAAACTAACCGCCTCTCTTCCTCCCCAGGCGGCGACGGGCGCTTCGGCGTTCCCGGGCTGAAGGGCGAGCGCGGCGCCGACGGTTACCCCGGCAGCACCGGCCTCCCCGGCCTCCCGGGCGAGCCCACCTTCGGCATTCCCGGTCGGCCCGGATCTCCCGGCGCCAGCGGACTGAGCGGGTCCCCAGGTGAGGGCGGGAGGAGAAAGAGGAGGAGGCGTCTTTACTCCCGTGGATTAAACCTCGCATGATGTACACAGACATTGTTTACCTTCACTCCTCGTCCTCTCGCTCCTTCGTTCGGGTGTTCCTGCGCTGACCAATCGGAGCCCGCGGGCGTTCCCGGTGTTTGATTTGAACGTCCTCTCTCTCTTTTCCCCGTGTTGTGGTTCTCTTCATTCCTTCCCTCCTTTTTCTTCGCACCACCACCATCCACTCTCTGCACCCGTCCTCTCGTCATCCCTCCGTCCCTTTTCTTGGTGTCGGGTCATTCTGCTCTAAGGCTGCCAAGGTGAGACACTCCACCTCTCTCCACCTCCGTTCATCCACCCATCCTCACGTTGCCCCGCCCCCTCCTCCTCCTCCTCCTCCTCCTCCTCCTCCTCCTCCTCCGTCCTCCTCCTCCAAACGCTTTTACTGCTTCTGCATTTCTCACCTGACAACATGTCCATCTCCAAGTTGTGTGATTTAAAGTGGGCGTGGCCTTGTTCTTCTTCTGGGAAATCTACTCTTGTTTTTTGTTTTTAAGTAAATGAAAATCTTAATTTATGCTCTTGAAGGCGGCAGAATTACGCTCATTTAAGGAATATACTTGTTTTTTTGTGCATATTTTATATGCAATACACATCAGACATACTTTGCAAATAATGGATATGTTTTGTTATTTTTTTCTTAAGAGGACTTTATTGGAATTAAGATGAGAGCTGCAGATCGCTGATCACTTTGTCTTAATTCCCCAAAAATATGTTGCTTATGTAAAAAACAATTAGGCCTGAGTGAGATATTTTATATTTTTTATCGGCAGGGAGGAAAGATTACATTTTTAGAATAAACTATTTTTTTTACTTAATTTCTTCATTTTTTTCTTAAAAATGTGCATTGTAAGAGGAACTTTATTAATTTATTTAATTTGTTAGCTATCATTGCATTGGTTGAAAAATTGAAGGACAAAAGAAAATACAATTTTACAACCTTAACTATTTATTATGATTTAATTATTAATGAATTCAGATCAAGATGGACATCTTAGCATGTGAGAGGTTTAGAAACAGAAAGTTTTTCAAGTTTTATTTCCTCAGCCGGCACTAACCCTCCTAGTGGTGCGTCCCTCAGGTCACATGTTCGTTTAGACGCTAACGAAATAACAGTTAGTTAATAAAGATTTGGGCTCAAATGCTTCTTTTTTTTTAACAACATGGCACATCAGAAACGTTTTATTCACCCTTAAAAAGAGGAGTTTTGTAAAAAAAAGAATTCAACTCGTCTCTGCATTCGCGACCCGTCGTGAACATGTGCGGATGTGTTGAAAAACGAGTTCTCTTTTTAAGAACGAGGTCAAACCTCAATAATCCGGCCTGGAATTGCACTTGTGTCTTAAAGAAATTGAACTAGTGAATCACACACACACACGTGAATAACCACATTGTGTGTGTGTTCAAGTGCAATTGCAGCTTAACCTAAAGGCAAAGTGTGTGTGCGCATACATAATTATTAAATTGCTATATTTAATAATGAATGTAAGAATTTTTTGGAAGGTAAGTAAAAGGTAAGTTTATATTTGTTGGCTTTTAGTGAATTTTCTGTATATTTCTTTTAATCAATTTTTCTTAAAAAAAAAAAATGTATAATTTATTTCTCCATTTGTAATGCGTCTGACTGACTCTCTCTCTCTCCGTCCTTGTTCGCCCCCTCCGTCAGGTTTCCCCGGTCGTAAAGGAGAACATGGAGACCCGGGTTTCCCGGGGCCGGCTGGAATGAAGGGAACCCCGGGACACACCGGCACCCCCGGCTCAGTGGGACCGAGGGGACCCCCCGGACCCCCGGGACCCGGAACCAGAGAGGGAATCCCGGGAACGCCGGGAAGGAAGGGTAGGCGGGAGCTGGCGTTTCCTCGCCGCTGTTAAAACGCTCTCGCCGTCTCCTCGCAACGTTTTGACTCCGCCTCTTTTTCTCGCAGGAGAGAGAGGCTTCGCCGGACTGATGGGCTTCCCGGGACTACCGGGGCGTCCCGGGAGCTCAGGGTTCCCCGGGTTGAAAGGCGAGTCCGGAGGACCCGGAAGAGACGGACTGCCCGGCGGTCCGGGATTCCCCGGACAGAAAGGTAGAGATCCCTTCAGGCTCTTCATTACACATATGGACTTCTATACAACCAGAGGAGTCGCCCCCTAGTGGTCAGGAGAGAGAATGCAGCGTTAACACATGAATCGTAGACTTCTATACAACCGGAGGAGACGCCCCCTGGTGGTCAGGAGAGAGAATGCAGCTCTATCACATGAATCGCTGGCTTCATATTTAAGAAACGGAGGTTGCCACCTGAAGAAGACTAAATAAAAGCCAGCTGACAGAGTTAAGGGTACAGGATACACAAGGGGTCAAAGGTCACCTTGATGCATTGTTTTTGCTCCTGTAGGTGAGAGAGGGTACTCCGGCCTCCCCGGCTCGCCCGCTCCTCCTTTCCGACAAGAGTTTGTGGAGAGAGGAGAACCCGGAAACCCCGGTGGCAACGGCCTTCCTGGCTTCCCCGGACCCCGAGGTAAGACTACTTCCTGTTTACTTGTTTACTGAGTCTGTAAAACATGATATTCTGATCACGGCAAACCCGACAAAGCCCATAAGACCTGCCCCTCGACGGGTTTCAGGTGACAAGGGTCTGTCTGGTCCGCCCGGCCGTCAGGGTCTGCCTGGACTTCCCGGTTACGCCGAGCAAAGTAAAGGACAGCCGGGACAACGCGGTTACCCGGGACAACCGGGAAACCCCGGTTACCCCGGGCCGAAGGGAGAATCTGGAATCATGGGATTCCCCGGCACATCAGGACCTCGGGTAAAAACATAAACTCATACTCATGAAACCAAAACAATGAAGTTCAACCGGCGAGACTCTGAGTTCCGACGGCTTCTTGCAGGGTGACGACGGATCGCCTGGTTTCCCCGGCAACCCTGGAGAATTCGGTCGTCCCGGTGGAAAAGGTGACGAATCACCCGGCCACGGTTGTTTGTGATTCTTGCTGATTGCGGCGTTTTTGACTCGCGTGGGTTTGTGTTCTTCAGGTGCACCGGGAGAAAGCTACGGGTACCCCGGAGGTCCAGGAGCTAAAGGCCAGCCCGGAGAGCCAGGCTTCCCAGGTAGGACTCCCTCCACGCCGCACCTGAACGCGTCCGGCCCGTCTGGGTGTCACCTGGTTTCATTGTTCCCCCCATCGTCTCTCTCCAGGCGGCCGCGGCATTGACGGCGGCCCCGGCGACAACGGCTTTCCCGGAGTTCCGGGTTACTCTGACGTGAAGGGAAGTCCTGGTGATGCGGGGCGTCCTGGAATAATGGGTGAGTAAGACCCTCATGTCCGTCTTGCCGGTGAGACCCGAGCCGACGCACTCGGTGAACCCTTCGCCTCGTCTCCTCTGCAGGATCCCCTGGTTTCCCCGGGCCCACGGGCCAGGCCGGCTACCCGGGAAGGAGAGGCGTAGACGGGCCTCCTGGTCCGCCCGCAGGTCCTGGAGGCCCCGGAGCCAAAGGTGAGAGAAGAAACCGCATACTTCTATACAACCAGAGGAGTCGGCCACTGGTGGTCAGGAGAGAGAATGCAGCTTTAACACATGAAGCATAGACTTCTACACAACCAGAGGAGTCCTGGTGGTCAGGAGAGATAATGCAGCTTTAACACATGATTCATAGACTTCTATACAACCAGAGGAGTCGCCCCCTGGTGGTCAGGAGAGAGAATGCAGCTTTAACACATGAAGCAAAGACTTCTATACAACCAGAGGAGTCGGCAACTGGTGGTCAGGAGAGAGAATGCAGCTTCAACACATGAAGCATAGACTTCTATACAACCAGAGGACAACCGTCTGTTTCCACCGGAGACGAGTGAACAGTTTCTGGAGACTAACTCTTGTGTTTCTACAGGTTTGCCAGGCCCCCCCGGTTTGGATGGACTCAATGGCCTCGGTGGACCTAAAGGACTCCCTGGAACCCCAGGCAAGGCCCTCCTTCCACACACCTGAGTCCCACGGGGCCACGAAACAGTCGGTTGGAGACGAGCTGCCGTTGACAGTTCTGGTATTTGTCTCCAGGTGCGAGTGGAGGCGGCCGCCCGGGTTCTCCTGGTGTTCCGGGTTTCAAGGGGGAGCGAGGCGTCTCCTACCCGGGAGGTCCAGGCTACAACGGACCGAAGGGCGAGAGAGGAGACTCAGGTGAGATGAAGGACACTTCGGAAATGACGACCGGGCATTTAACGGTACGGTATCAACGTAACGAGGGTTTCCTTTTATTTGTGCGTCAAGGTGGTCCTGGACGCGCAGGGTTCCCCGGTCTGCCCGGACCTCCTGGTCCCACGGTGGGGTCAGACGTTCCCGGACCTTTGGGAGACCCCGGTCTGCCTGGACTGGATGGAGAGTATGGTAAGAACATCCCCTCAGCCCAATCCTTTGGCTTCCTTCCTTTCTCTCAAGCAAATTCCACTTCTTGTTCCTTTCCTTCCTTGTCCTATTCCACTTCCTGTTCCTTTCCTTTATTGTCCTGTTCCACTTCCTGTTCCTTTCCTTTCTTGTCTTTTTCCTTTCACTTTCACTTCCTGTTCCTTTTACTTTCCTGTTCCTTTCCCTTCTTGTCCTGTTCCACTTCCTGTTCCCTACCTTTCCTGTTCCTTTTTCTGTTCCCTTCCTATTCTATTCCTTTCTTGTCTTGTTCCTTTCACTTCCTGTTCCTTTCCTTTCTTGTCCTGTTCCGCTTCCTGCTCCTTTCCTTTCTTGTCTTGTTCCTTTCACTTCCTGTTCCTTTCCTTTCTTGTCCTGTTCCACTTCCTGTTCCTTTCCTTTCTTTTCCTGTTCCACTTCCTGTTCCTTTCCTTTCTTGTCTTGTTCCTTTCACTTCCTGTTCCTTTTACTTTCCTGTTCCTTTCCCTTCCCCTTCTTGTCCTTTTCCACTTCCTGTTCCCTACCTTTCTTGTTCCCCTTCCTGTTCCTTTCCTGTTCCTGTTCCTTTCCTTTCTTGTCCTGATCTTCCTTGCTACCCAATTTAATGTTCCTTTCCTTTCCTTCTTTCCTCTGTCCTCCAGGCCTCCCCGGTCCCCAAGGTCCTCCCGGCCCTCCCGGTCCCGGCACAGCCGATGGGGACCGCGGTGACTCCGGGCTCCCGGGCTTCCCCGGCGGCCCCGGCAGGAAAGGCGACCCGGGCATCCCCGGAGGCCCCGGCCTCCCCGGCAGCTCCAGCTTCAAAGGTGACGTGGATCCTCCGACCCGCCTCGGGAGTTCTGATCATGTGGAAATAAAAGAGAAACATCTTGACTCTTTCAGGAGGACGAGGTGAGACCGGCTACAGCGGAAGTCCCGGTCTCAAGGGTTACCCCGGTGACCCCGGTTACTATGCAAACAAAGGAGCCAAGGGAGTACAAGGTAGGAGAGTTTTCCTGAAGTAGACCGTGCTGCTCCAGGTCTACGTTCACCCTTTATTCACTTCCTTCATGCTGTGTGTTTTACCATCCATCCTTCTTACCTGTTCATCCCCTTCCCTCTTTGTACCCTCCTTTCTTATCCCTCCCTTCCTTGTCCCCTCCCTCCTTGCCCCCTCCCTCCTTCAGGCCGTCCTGGGCGTGCCGGTAGCCCGGGCCTCACGGCGATAGCCCGGCCCCCCGGCCCGCCGCCCTATGGAGAGATGGGCTTCCCCGGTGGAGCCGGCAGTCCCGGTGCCCCCGGAGACGCCGGTCAGTCTGGACTACCGGGACGTGGAGGTGAGCAGGAAATTATAAGGACTGTTATTACATATATAAACATATAAATATATATTTCTTAAAAAGTTAAAGTATTCCTTTACTGACAAGTAAACAGCGAGTTTTTACATGTACAGGTCTATGTTCCGCTATTTGAATATTTATATATATTTATATATATACATATATACATATATATATATATATATATATATATATATATATATATATATATATATATAATATGTATAATATATATAAAATATAATATTTTAAATATGTAAAATATAATATTTTAATTATATAAAATATAGTATATGTATACATATAATATATATATATATATATATATATATATATATATATATATATATACATAAATAAATTATAATGTCTGTCTGGACTCTCCTGCTGCAGGGTCTAAGGGTCGTCCCGGTCCGGTGGGTAAACTTGGCAGAACCGGATCTCCTGGTTTTCCTGGACCAATCGGTGATGCTGGACCCCCCGGGTTCCCCGGAGCCACTGGAGAGCAAGGTCAGCATCGGAGAACCTTATTATTATATTATAAGTGTTTTGCTTATCCTTTTTTTTATTGAAGATGACATATATGATAATAAAAAAACCACAACAAATAAATTACTTTTTTTTAATTGAAGATGACATATATGACATATATATTAAAAAACACAAACAATAAAATACTTAAAAAAAAAAGTTAAAACGCTCTTCTAACCCATAAACCTCCCGGGTCCAAACCCCT
This sequence comes from Liparis tanakae, assembly GCA_036178185.1. NCBI lineage: Eukaryota > Metazoa > Chordata > Actinopteri > Perciformes > Liparidae > Liparis > Liparis tanakae. The sequence goes on along the minus strand of CM070111.1, from coordinate 1,942,124 downwards.
GTTTCCTCTCCCTTTAGGACCCACCGGCAACGCGGGACGCGCCGGCTCCCCCGGGGGCGTCGGCCGCAGCCACAGCATCGGCTACACGCTGGTGAAGCACAGCCAGAACGCCCAGGTGCCCATGTGCCCCCAGGGCATGGCCAAGCTGTGGGACGGCTACAGCCTGCTGTTCGTGGAGGGCCAGGAGAAGGCCCACAACCAGGACCTCGGTACGGGAGAGAACCCTCCGGACCGCCCGGGAACCCGCGGTGACGCTGTTCACCAACCCTCTCTCTCCCTCTCTCTCTCTCTCGGTGTCTCCAGGCCAGCCGGGCTCCTGCCTCCCCCGGTTCAGCACCATCCCGTTCCTCTACTGCTCCCCCAACGAGATCTGCTTCTACGCCAGCCGCAACGACAAGTCCTACTGGCTGTCCACCAGCGCGCCCATCCCCATGATGCCCGTTGCCGAGCAACAGATACAGCCGTACATCAGCAGGTACGCGCAGGAGGATAGCGGTTCTCCAAGAGGCTCTGTGGTTCTGCCAAGAACCATCACCTCCTGAAGAACCCTTTTTTCGTTTGATGCACCTCTATAGGTTATTTGAGGAACTCCTTAAGGAAATGGTTCTTTAAAGAACCCTGGTTTGAAAGGTTCTGTGTGGAACCAGAAATAGTTCCTTAAAGAACCATGTCTTGAAGGTTGTTTGAAGAACCTAAACTGGTGACTTAAAGAACCATGTTTTCACGGTGCTTTAAGACACCTTTATAGGTTATTTGAGGAACTCTTTAAGGAAATGGTTCTTTAAAGAACCCTGGTTTGAAAGGTTCCGTGTGGAACCAGAAATTGTGCCTTAAAGAACCATGTCTTGAAGGTTGTTTGAGGAACCAGAAATGGTGCCTTAAAGAACCTTCAAAACATGGTTATTTAAGAGACCTTTATAGGTTCTTTGAGGAACTCTTTAATGAAATGGTTCTTTAAAGAACCCTGGTTTGAAAGGTTCTGTGTGGAACCAGAAATGGTTCTTTAAGGCTTCACTCTGAAGAACCATTTTCGGTTCCAGATGCACCTTCATGGTTCTGTGTACTTTCCGTCTATGGCAGGGCTATTCAACTTCAGTAGCAAGTGGGCCGAATAAGAAAATCTAGGGGTGTGTGAGGGCCGCACAGAATATTGGTCAAAAGATTTGAGAGGGTCCTTTTCCTAGGCCTGCAAATAAAAAGATAAATGCTATGTGGGCAGCTTAATAAACAATTCTATGATGTTTAGAGCATGCAGAACACCAAGAGGTTAACAAGGTGCTCTCCTGCTTGTTACGACAGCTGAGTTTACATCACACAAACAAACACACAAACAAACACAACACATTATTTCTTTAAAGATTTAAAATTTAAGAGAGTGAGTACTTCATTGAACCACATGTCATTAACAGCTCTCAGGTTCTAAAGACAGGTAAGAGTGACTGCTTTATTTTCATTGGTTGCTGGATTAAATCTTACCCAGATACAACAGATTGGCTATTGTGTAGCCCAGCTCTTCTTTCTGATTGGCTGATAAGTGGCACCGCATAGCAGACCTCCAGGGAGCGTTTGATTTCTCCACCGTGAGGTCAGCGCGGCTCATGTTGGCGCTGCGGCTCATTAAAACATGAAATAGCCGAGAGGTTTTGTCAGCGTGAGAAATCCGATGTGTGGCGGGAGTGCGGGAGTTAAGACCGACATGCGTGAGTGTCACTCTCAATGCGTGAGGCTTGAGAGCCCCGCATTAACATACCGTGGTCTCTGCTCGTTGTGTCCGTCTGAACATCTTCTTCTGTTGCTAACTCCGGGACTCTTTGGGGTCAATAGATATGTATGCAGAGAACAGCTTTACAGATGCGCTCTTTAGCGCCATCTATCGTCGCGGAGTTTGAAAAAGGAACCAACGCGCTTCGGCCCAAATCAGAATTTCTTTTGCCGTGAGAAATTGGTTGTGTGGCGTGAGAGCGTGTGAAAACACGCAAAAGCGTCACACGGCGAAACCGTGAGAGTTGGCAGCTCTGCAACTGACCTCCAGAGGAGCGCTTGATTTCCTCACCTCATGTTTGCGCGCTGCGGCGGCACATTAAAACATTAAATAGCGTGAGAAATACGATGTGTGCGGGAGTGTGGGAGTTAAGACCGAAATGCGTGAGTCTCACGCTCAATGCGTGACACTTGAGAGCCCTGCAGACAACTTCCCGACGCTTCGGCTTTGAGAGAGACGTGTTGCAGCTTAGCGGTACGTCAGCTAGCGCCGGAGTTTCATTGGTCAGTCAGACCAGAGCGAGGTGAGGAGTCACGGCAACCGACACGGGGCGTGACATAACGATGTCACATACAGGTCTGGTTGACGCAACAGTGAAACTCAACGGCTCTGGGTTGGATTTCTCGATGTATAAAAGAGGCGTGTCCGTCAGTTTTATTTTTTATTACCAAGCTAGACTGATTTGCAGACAGTCTGGCGGGCCGGAGTTAAATTGATTAACCTCTCTCTCTCTCTCTCTCGCTCCCTCTCCCTCTCTCTCTCCCCCTCTCTCCCCCTCTCTCTCTCAGGTGTTCTGTGTGTGAGGCTCCCTCTCTGGCCGTGGCGGTCCACAGTCAGGACATGACCATCCCCACCTGTCCTCCGGGCTGGAGGAGTCTGTGGATAGGATACTCCTTCCTCATGGTAAACACTCGAGACCCGGAACCCATGGTTCAAGGGAACTAGCCCTTTCAAAATAAAATTTAGTTTTCTTAGTTTTAATACGTGCAGAAATGACAGTTGAAAAGAACTATCCCTTTCAAAATAAAATCTAGTTTTCTTAATTTTAATATGTGCAGAAATGTCGCTTAAAGAGATCTAGACCTTTCAAAATAAAATTTTGTTTTCTTAGTTTTAATACATGCAGAAATGACAGTTGAAGAGAACTAGCCTTTTCAAAATAAAATGTTGTTCTCTTAGTTTTAGTTTGTGCAAAAATTACAGTTGAGGAGAAAATGTTGTTTTTTTCATTTTAATATTTGCAGAAATGACGGTTAAAGAGAACTAGCCCTTTCAAAATAAAACCGCCCCACGGGAGCATTTTTACATGTTCTTGTCTAAAAAAAAAGAGTCTAGCGAACAGGAAGTGATGACTGCCTCCTTCTCTCCTCCCCCTTTTTGCGCAGCACACGGCGGCCGGCGCCGAGGGCGGCGGCCAGTCCCTGGCGTCCCCCGGCTCGTGCCTGGAGGACTTCCGCGCGACGCCGTTCATCGAGTGCAACGGCGCCAAAGGCAGCTGCCACTTCTTCGCCAGCGAGTACAGCTTCTGGCTCACCACCGTGGAGCCCAGCCAGGAGTTCGTCTTCTCGCCGGCGCAGCAGACCCTGAAGGGGGGGCAGGAGCGCTCCCGGGTCAGCCGCTGCCAGGTGTGCAGCAAGCTGCTGTAGTAGGAGGAGGAGGAGGAGGAGGAGGAGGAGGAGGAGGAGGAGGAGGAGGAGGAGGTGCTGTAATAACACCACATAGGAGAAATAAAAGAGAGAGAGAGGTGCTGACGATGGAGGATGAGATGACTCCTGCTTCTCGAGAAAAAAACACGGACTTCGTTTTTCTTTTTTTTAATAGTTTTTTTTCCGATCCCTTTCTAAAGGAATGAGTTCATGTTTTACGAAAGAAAAAAAAGAAGTGAGGAAAAAATAGGAAGAACTCCATCGGCTCCTATCTACTGTTCTCACTGACAATGGTGCTATTGTTTATGTGTTCATGTGTTCTCATGTTGTGCCCGTTTCCTGCGTTCTGCGTGAGTGGCGCCCCCCGGTGGCTCGCACTGTAACCGCTCACACGCGTCTGCTTCAGATCACCAGCTCACGCCGGGTCGAGTCCCGACGGCGGTGTGTTTGAGAGTCGGTTGAATCTAAGGTCCCCCCCCCTTCACGTTGAAAACGTACCGGTTGTTTTTGCAGAAATTCCTAATTTCATTACGAATAACCTTCTGAAAGCATTTCATTGAGCCGTCGGTGAGCCACGTGCAACCCTTACCAGTCCGGTGTTCGGAGTTACCTCATTTTATATATATAATATAAGTAAAATGTACCTTTTTAAGAACAAAAGCAAATCAGATGACAGGCCAAAAGCAACTTTTAAGGTAGAATATCCTTTTTTTAAATCATTTCTATATTTTCCCATTCGACTTTCTAACAATATAGATATATTTGCAGATATCGCAGGTTCCAAATCGGCGTTTTCCGCCTCTAAAAATAACAGAAACACACAAAAAAGAAGCCACGCTATGGTTCTCGACTTTTATTCTGAAAAGCAAGTTGCAATTCTCCACAATTTGATTTTAATATATTTTTCAGGAATGACTATTACCTTTAAAGTTTGCGTGTGACGACTCTACGGTGCTACGACAACCCTCTCTGGCTTTGAAATACAATATTTAAAAAATACTAAAAACATGTAGAAAATTAAAGAAAACATCTCTTTTCCTTAAAAGTGCTAAAACTGAAACTCTGCAACAGCAAACTATAGTAAAGAGTGACTTGAACAAAGCCAACCATTCATTTTTATATATATATATATATATATATATATATACATTAGAATAAACCAAATCAAAGGGCATATTTCCTCTCCACCTTCACAGGCTTGCATCTTTATGTTGTGACCAAACTTTACTCAGATGGCAACAGGAAACCAAACACACACACACACACATAGGTTGTTGATTATTGCTGTATATAATGCTGACTGTTTTCCCACCAAAGTATGATTGAGCTAAAGTCTATAAAGCTTGTAGCTCTTTGTTTTGATACATTATTATTTGTTCCCAGTCGGTGTCTTGTCCGCTGTCCCTGGATAACAATAAGGAAGCCGTCATCTACTTTCTGTCTATAAATGCACATTTTTGCAGACGTATTTATGACAGAAACAAGCCTTTTCTTTGCATTGTCTTTGGTTTATGATCAAAAGAAAGAATAATCAAAAGTTGCGCCTGTTTCCTTTTATCCTTGGACAGTGGGAGAGACTGGGTGACGTGTAACCACTATGACCATTGTGTCTACAGCACATAGCTCGTTCTCTCTGCTGGTAGCCCTGATTATATTTACTATGCCACATTTGTACTTCTTTTTATTTTGTTTTTCCTCTCCATTTTTGTAATTTTTTTTTTTTGGTCCGCCTTTTGTGGTTTTGTAATCTAGATTGTAATTATTTTACTTTAAATCACGATACTATGGGAAGGGAATGGGAAGATAACGATGTGTACATTAAATATTATAAAACAAATGCCTTTTTTAGGACTTTGTTTTTTATATGGAAAAATATATTCGCCACTGATGATTTTAACGACGCAAGCAACCGTTTTTTTATTTTTATTGACTGTTTGGCCTTTATCCCATTTTCAAAAAGCGCAGAAAAAGAGATGAAATGTTTGTTAGTGCCCGGAGGGATGGAAAAGAAATGCAGTTTTCCTCAAAGAGGATCTATAACAATACAACTTTAATAACATGTATGTTACTGTAATGTTTATTTCTGTGCTCACACACATCGAAATAAAGTCTCTGAACTAACTGAGAATATTTAACGCAGAATTATTTGACATAAACATAAAACAGCTCGCTAAAACTTCACCATTGTCGGCAGGAATATGCTTTTAATATCCTGCTGATAATAATACATACATAATACTACTTTCGAAGTGCAAAGTATAAGAAATATATGGTAGAGATGTATGGTAGAGGTGCTTCCTTTGTCTCGTGTAGCAATCCATGTTTGGAATCAGGAGTCAATGGGTCACATAACATGGAACATATTAATGTGAAATAAATGAAAAAGAATAAATAAAAAACTAAAATTTAAATGAAATAAAGTAATTGATATATATATATATATATATATATATATATGTATATATTTGTATTACATATGGATATATATGTATTATATTTATTATACTTATCAACTTTTTTAATACTGTCATGACACCTTCATGACAGTAATATATATATATATATATATATATATATATATATATATATATATATATTATAAGAAATATTAAGAAATATATATTATTTATTTAAAATGTATTTAATATATATATATATATATATATATATATATATATATATATATATATATATATATATATACATATTTATTATAAATGCTGTCCTGAAACCTCCATGCAAGTTATCTATATATATATATATATATATATGTATATATTATAAATTAGATAAGATTTTATTTATTGTGAATGCTGTCGTGACACCTACCTGCCAGTAGGTGGCGACATACTCCGTGCTGTGGTTTGGTTAAACAGAAGAAGCCAACATCACAACAACACTGCTAGCTGGTAACGTTAGCTCAAAGAAGAGCGGAGTCTATTTTTTCTGCTAGTTGGGGACATATTAACAGGTGAGTAATACAACTGACAGGCAGACAACCGTCTTAAATACGTGTTTAGTTGGTGTGCTCGTTTCTATTTTTATTAAATTAGGCGTTAATCGGCTTCACGTCTCTGTAATCGTTAGCCTACCAGCTAACGTTAAATCCGCTAGCTCCTTTCTAGTAGCTGTCAGTATTATCACTTTCTCAGGGTTCATTTAAAGTTCAGTCTATAATGCCGGATGCCTCATAACAATAAATGTGTCGTGTCGATTTAAAGCTGGTGCCATCTTCCTCGCCGCAGGCTGGTGGAAGCTACAGGTAGCTAGCTGTAGCTGTAGCAGTCATTGCCCGTTAGCTTCCCTGAGGTGAAGGAACCTCTTCTAGGTTACAGTTCTAGGTTCTAATTCTAGTTTATAGTTATAGGTTACAGTTATAGGTTCTAGTTCTAGTTTATAGTTATAGTTTATAGTTATAGGTTACAGTTATAGGTTCTAGTTATAGGTTACATTTAGGTAACAGTTATAGGTTGCAGTTCTACTGTATAGTTCTAGGTTACAGTTCTAGGTTACAGTGCTTTAAAACAAAGTAAATATTATGTGGCACGTGTATTTTAATAAAGAAAAGAAAAGATGTCAGTCAGTCAGCGTGGGTCCAAGGTTTATGTCAATAAGATATTTTAGAGTTTGTATTTAAATATATATAACATATCGTGACACTGTTATAGGAAAGTTTTATAGCTTTCTCTGTATAAATGTCTTTCTTGTTCCGACTGTCACTGTAACTTCTAAAATGAATATTCACACCAACCCTCATATCACTGGCTACAGGAAGCCAGCGACGACACTCCTGTTGTCCAATCTTCTGGTTCATGGTTGTTAACATCTTAGATAACAACAACCATTATTATTATCCATCAGCTCTCAGTAAAGATGTAATGGCCTTCCTTGTGCTCCGTTGCCCTAATAGTTCTATCAATATAATTACTTTCACTGTAACTCCTCTCTCAAATGAATCTGCTAGGCCCCTCAGAGTTTAATATTCAGTGATAATAATGCATTTATTAGATTGTGACACTTGTTACAACCCGGGAAGGCAGACGAGGTGAAAGCAGAGAGAGAACCAACATGAACAAATCAGCGGCTGACCCACTTCCAGGGGGCGTGTCTTCAGCCTCAGGGTGTGGCTCATCGGCTGATGGTGAAGGATAACGGAGTCTGAAACACTGAACCAGGAGTCCGTGTTTTTAACCCCTCTCTCTCTGATCTCCAACTCAGGTACGCTGGAATTTTCTGACACCCACTCGGACATGTCCTATGTCTTCATCAACGACTCGTCGCAGACCAACGTGCCGCTGCTGCAGGCCTGCATCGATGGAGACCTGCCGTTCGCCAAGCGGCTGCTGGAGACGGGCTGCGACCCCAACATCCGGGACAACCGGGGCCGCACCGGCCTGCACCTGGCCGCCGCGCGCGGCAACGTGGACATCTGCCGCCTGCTGCACAAGTTCGGAGCCGACCTGCTGGCCACGGACTACCAGGGCAACACGGCGCTGCATCTGTGCGGCCACGTGGACACGATCCAGTTCCTGGTCTCCAACGGGCTGAAGATCGACATCTGGTGAGAGGAGAGACGACGTCAAAGGGGCAGCTTGTGTGAAGCGTTCCACCATCTCCGCTTCCACTTCCATCTCTAGTCATCTTGGCTTTAGGGCTTTCCCCCTGTAATTAACTTTGTACATTTTAAATCTGCTACACAAAATCAAGCTTTTAGTATAAAGTCTCTTAAAGTAATAACTGTGTTTGGTCAAATCTGTGATCTTTCAAATCTCAAATGCCATGTGAAACACTTAACTGTCTTTGAGCATTTATTATTATAATAAATGCTCAAAGACTATTCCAAGTGTCTGTTTATAACTTATAAACAGACACTTGGAATAAATGATTTGACTAAACGGATCTCGTTCACCTCAGGTGGTTATGAGTTCTGACCACAGAGAAAATAGTTCTACAGCAAATGCAAATAATGTGTCGGCCGGTGAAAGTGGCTTGAGTCATCGTTTAATAGCTGTGTGTGTGTGTGTGTGTGTGTGTGTGTGTGTGTGTGTGTGTGTGTGTGTGTGTGTGTGTGTGTGTGTGTGTGTGTGTGTGTGTGTGTGTGTGTGTGTGTGTGTGTGTGTGTGTGTGTGTGTGTGTGAGAGAGAGAGTGTGTGTTTAGGGGCCGTTATTCTGCTCTCGCTTCCTCAAGTTGGCTCAGCAGATCAATAAAAGGAGACGGCACAATCTGCCCGGCGACGTGACGGGAGGGTTCACCTCCTTCCTCCTCTATAACAACGTTGTCCCGTCTCCATAGTAACCACAACGGCTCCACGCCGCTGGTGCTGGCCAAGAGACGCGGCGTCAACAAGGACGCCATCCGCCTGCTGGAGGGCCTGGAGGAGCAGGAGGTGAAGGGCTTCAACCGCGGACCGCTCTCCTCCAAGCTGGAGACCCTGCAGATGGCCGACAGCGAGAGGTGAGGCGCTGATGAGCACGTGTGTGTGTGAACCCTGAGAGGACGCGATGACGTCATTGTAACCCCCTCCGCCCCCCCCCCCAGCGCGATGGAGAGCCACTCCCTGCTCAACCCCAACCTGCAGAGCAGCGAGGGCGTCCTCTCCAGCTTCCGCACCACCTGGCAGGAGTTCGTGGAGGACCTGGGCTTCTGGAGGGTGCTGCTGCTGCTGGTGGTCATCGCCCTGCTCTCCCTGGGCATCGCCTACTACGTCAGCGGGGTGCTGCCCTTCTCCACCAGCCAGCTGGAGCTGGTGCACTGAGGGAGAGGAGGAGGAGGAGGAGGATGAGGAGGCGGCGTTTTTTTTTTTTTACGGAAATCCAGATTGTTGTTCATTTGCAGATCTGTTGTTCTGTTTTATCCAAACTGTATTGTATTGTTGGAGGAGGAGGAGGAGGAGGAGGAGGAGGAGGAGGAGGAGGAGGAGGAGGAGGAGGAGGAGGAGGAGGAGGTACCTCTCTCCATTCATTGAAACAACGTGCACGCTTGAGGTGGTGAGCAGGAGGACCCAGGAGGTTTAAATATGGTGTGAAGTATCATATCACCCTTTTTTAAAATGAGATCAAATCCGTTCTGGTTTTTCTTCACATGTTCCTCATCTCTCGCCTCCTGGATGTTACGAGCTGTTTATTGACAATGTTTTGTACCTTTTACTTTCTTATCAGTCCGATCTTTTCAACTGTTATTTATCTGATATCTTTCTGTGTTTTTTGTTGTTCAAATCCTGCACCCTCGCTCCCTTCATCGTCTCCTAGCCGGGTGACTTCGGGGCGACTCGGCGATCCCTAACTCGTGAGCGATGATCAAGCGCCTCGATGTCAGGGCGGCTTTTGTTTTGAGAGAACGCTTCCAGCTTCGCAACGTCCCGTTAAAGACATTCCCTCCAGAAGCATTCACACCCACCCTGTTGTAAACATATTTATTTATAAATATATATATTTATAAATAAATATTTATATATATGTATTTAAATAAATATGTATATATATATAAATATATATATATAAATAAACACATATTTACAAATAAATATGTTTGTCTTTATATATAAATTTGTATTTATATATATATATATATATATATATATATATATATTTACACAATGCTCTTAAACTAGGATTGTAACAGCAGATTATTTTAGTTTGCTCTATATTCACTTTATCTTAACCCACGTGTAACCCATGTAGATGTGTCTGTCTTTTCCCACCTGTTGGTTTCTGTGTGGAATGAGAATAAAGTTCATGTGTGTTCGACTCTAACTGTCGACCCAAGGTATCAGATTACTGATTCATCACAGGGAGTGGCGTTAGTGCGGAGCTTTGGAGACTGTCAGCGTCTTTAAAAAAAAGTTTTAAGTTCTTTGTCTCCAATGCAGACAGACAGTACAGTTATGTAACTCTACAGCTGCTCATCCTGATGAACACTGTATCATCTGGGGCCGGTATTTCAAAATGATCCACCAGGATTAATCCTCCTGGATTGGATTAAATCCTGATCAGATCTCAAAAACGGGTATTTCAAAGCAAATCTGATCCTGAAGATTTACATTCGGATTTGGTAATCCAATCCTGCCTTTTATCTGGATTAAACACTGCAGTGGAGTATTTCAAAACTTTAGTGGGAAATCCGGATCAGTTTGATCCTAAAAATCAGGATTACCCTGATCCCACCTGAGGTGGATTTGAGGGAGATTACATTAAAGGTTGGGCCATCCGAAGTGAAACTGCTCCCAAAGTTCACTGTTTGATACAGATATAGATAGACTGCAGTTTGATCATTGTTTATTTTATTTGCACGATCCTTTCTTTTTCAGAAAACAGTGAAGTAAAAATAATAAAAAATACAACGTATTTGTTGAAAACCAGTCAAATGTATTTATTAACATGCATTCAGCACACAGCCAAACTCTATGGGGTCAGATCAGTCTCAATAATTGCAAATGCACACAGAAAGATTCACAAATGCACAGAAAGATTCACAAATGCACACAGAAAGATTCACAAATGCACAGAAAGATTCACAAATGCACACAGAAAGATTTACATACAGAAAGATTCACACCCACCCATGCACCCACAGAAAGATTCACAAATGCCCAGCAAGATTCACAAATACACAGAAGATTCAAAATACATTCAGGTAATGATAAAGCAATTTGGAAATGAAAATTAACAATAGTATTGATTTTCAGTTTTATCCACTGGAAGAGGATACACACATGTAAATTTACAGAAAATAAAAACCTCATTTCCCCACCCACTCACCCAACAATTGTAGGGTTACAGGCTATGGAACTTTTACAATATACTCAGGAGACAATTACATTCAGGTAATGTAAAGCAATTTGGAAATGAAAATTAACAAAGATGGCTAAGGACAAAAACAAAAACAGAAAATAAAAACAAAACAACAACAAGGGGAGGGGAAGGGGGGGGGGGGGTGCTCACTGTTGCTCTGGAGCGGATCTATCCTAGTCTACATCGAGAGGTTCTTGTAAGGAGTCGTAATATTCTAGAAAAGGTCTCCATACTTTACTGAAGGTTTGGGAGAACACTCTGAGGGTATATTTGATTTGTTCAAGTGTCAGGAAATACATGACATCTTTGATCCAGTGGGGGAACGATGGGGGGGCGGGTTGTTTCCATCTCAGAAGGATCAGACGTCGAGCAAGAAGCGTTGTGAAGGCTATGATCACTTTGGCTTTATTTGGTAGACGGGTTTGGACTTCCTCTGGAATTAAGCCAAAGAGTGCGCAAATCGGGTCTGGGTCAAATTGAGCCGCAAACATCTCCTCATAAGCTTTAAAAATACCTAACCAAAAGTTTGCAAGTTTAGGGCATAGCCAGAACATGTGCAACAAGTCTGCTGGCTGGCCTTTACATCGAGGACATAGCGGGTCAGAGTTAGGGTACATTTTTGCCAGTCTAGCATTAGAGTAATGCGCCCTGTGTACCACTTTGAGCTGTATTAAATTGTGTTTAGCGGATGTAGATGATGTGTAAATCAAGTCTAAAATAGAGTCCCATTGGTCATTTGTTATAACCACTCCAAGATCGGAGTCCCAGGCCGTTCTTACAATGTACAAGGAGTGTGGGTTGATATCATTAATGAGACTATAAATTTGGGATATCAATCCTCTAGCATTTGGGTTCAGTTCTAGGAGGCTGTCAATGTGAGATTTCAGGGGCTTATTTGGAAAAGAGTTAAATGTGTTCCTTTCAAAGCTCCTGATCTGCAAGTAGCGGAATAAATTGTTCTTTGGTAGATCATAGGTTTGCGATATTTGGGAGAATGAAGCAAACGTGTCTTCTATGTATAAATGATGAATTGATCTGATCCCTTTGTCAAACCACAGACCAAATGCGTTATCTGTGCATGAGGGAGTAAACATAAGGTTACATTTAATTGGGGAGCGGGTGGAGGCTGCTTGCAGTCCAAAATGTCTCCTAAACTGGGCCCATATTCTTATTGAGTGATTTACTATTATGTTTGTACTTAAGTTATTGCTAAGAAGAGGGAGGGCTGCACAGACCACTGAGCTGAGATGGTGCTGGTAGGAGGAGAATTCAATTTGCACCCAGTCTGCCTTTCCCTCAATTGGACTGTCATCAAACCAATGTAGTAGCTTTTGGATATTGCATGCCCAATAGTAAAGGAGAACATTAGGTAAAGCTAAGCCTCCCGCTCGTTTTGGTCTTTGGAGTTGAATTTTGCTGATCCGACTAGGTTTGGTCCCCCATATGAACGAGATTATAATTTTATCCAGATTTTTAAAGAAAGATTTTTTAATCAAGATAGGAATATTTTGAAAGAGATATAAAAATGTGGGTAATACTATCATTTTAACCAGGTTAACACGACCCACTAATGATAATGGTAATGAGGCCCAGCGAGTCATATCCTGTTTGCATTTATTCAAAAGGGTAATATAGTTATTTTTAAAAGTAGAGTGGAAGGACCGCGTGATCTCAATCCCCAAGTACCTAATGCCATCCCGGGCCACCTTAAAGGGGAAAAGGCTGGAGGGGAGTGCCTCTGCTTCAGAGTTTAGAGGGAAAAGTTCACTTTTTTGTAAATTTAACTTATATCCTGATATTTTCCCAAACTGATTCAGGATATCTAGAATATAGGGAAGCGATAGAGAGGGGTCAGAGACATACAGCAGCAAATCATCCGCGTAAAGAGAAACTTTTAGTTCCAAATCACCCTGAGGTATACCCTTAAAGCCCCCACAGCGTCGCAGTGCCACTGCTAGGGGCTCAATGGCGAGAGCGAACAAAAGAGGAGAAAGAGGGCACCCTTGTCTTGTTCCCCGTCCAAGGGGAAAGTAGTCAGATTTAGTACTGTTAGAGATTACAGCTGCTAAGGGAGAGGAATATAGTAGTCCAATCCAGGCAGTGAATTCCTCAGAGAAACCAAATTTTTTGAGGGCAGTAAATAGATATTTCCACTCGACCCGATCAAACGCCTTCTCTGCATCAAGAGAGACCACTACTTCTGGGCACCCCGATGGGGCCGATTGGATAACATTGAATAGTTTTCGTAAATTTGAGTAGGAGTGTCGGCCTTGAATAAATCCTGTTTGATCAGGCGAGATAATATCCGGGATCACACTTTCTAGGCGTTTAGCTAGGACCTTAGACAGCACTTTAAAATCCACATTAAGTAGGGAGATAGGGCGATAGAATACTGGGTCTTTATCTTTCTTAGCTAGTAGGGATATAGAGGACAGTGCTTCTTTAAACATTGCTTTAAGAGTTGGTGCCAGCTGATAGGAGAACTTTCTATAGAATTCTGTTGTGAACCCATCCGGGCCTGGTGACTTGTTGCTCTGCATAGATTTTATGGCCATGCTGATTTCAGCAGTTGAGATATCTGCACCCAAGTTGGTATTTTGTTCCTCCGATACAGTAGGGAAAGTCAAATTATCAAAGAAGTCACATGAGGGGCCGGGGTCGTTGCCAAGTTCCGAGGTGTATATAGAATTGTAAAAATGCTTTATTTATGTCTTTATGATCTATCAACTTTTCTCCTGCGTCAGAATGAATCATTGTGATATTCCGGGTGGTAGCCACTTGGCGGGCTTGCATAGCCAATAGTCTACTGGATTTATCTCCAAATTCATACACATTATGTCTGGATTTTAAGATGAGACGTGTTGCCTCGTCGGTAGATAAAAGATTAAATTCAGTTTGGAGTTTCAACCGTTCTTTATACAGATCTTTATTCGGGGAATGAACATATTCAGAGTCCACATCCTGGATCTTTTGGGAAATTTCAATCAGTTTGGAGTTTTTCCGTTTCTTGATAGTAGAGGAATAGGCTATGATTTGCCCGCGCAGGTGTAACGGAGTTATAAATACATTTCTTCTTTTCAAATGTATTCTATTTTATTTTCTCTTTTTGTTCAACAATATCGTTGAGTGTTTGTGAATTTTATTTTAATGAGTTATTTTTATTTGGCGTTATCTTTAAAAAGCAGTTTCCTGCGGAAGTTACGTCACATCTCTGTTGCACTTCCTGTCTCTGGTCCCGCCTTTCCCTCACAATAGTTTTGTATTTGTGAGGGTAAGTTGAGTGTTAAGATTGTTTTTCACTGTGTCGTTATGTTCTTCGTAAGTGTGGTCGTTTGTGTTGTGATTGTGGTGTCTGCCTGTTGTGTTCCATTTACCCTCACTCGTTGTGTCCTATTAGTTAACAAGTCAAGAATCCAACCTACAAGATTGTAACTTAGGTCAATTTGTTCTAAAAGCCTACTGGTTAAAATATGGGGTTGGATTGTGTTAAAAGCAGAGGAGAAGTCAACAAATAAAAGTCTAACATGGGATCCATTTCCTTCCAGATGTTTAAAAATGAAATTAAACAGAGTGACTGTGGCGTCCTCGACTCCTCTGTGTGGCCTGTAAGCAAACTGCAGCAGATCAAGTGCTTGCTCAGTTTTCCTTAAAATTACTGATTTTACTAGCTTTTCAAAGGTTTTCATTAAAATTGAAGTAAGAGCAATCGGTCTAAAATCATTTAGGCTTTTGGGGCAACTGGATTTGGGAACAGGGACTACTACAGCATCCTTCCAGACCTGGGGTACATGCTGAGCCTGTAAGGATTTATAAAAAATTCGGTGGAAAACAGGACCCAGTTCTTTTGCACATGTTTTTAGTAAACGACCACATATGTTGTCAGGTCCATGAGTCTTATTTATTTTTATTGAACGAAAGGCCTTTTCCACATCCTTTTGGTCTATGTCGAAGTGCTGATTGTCTTTCAGTTTGTGATTCAATTCCTGAATTTCATGACTAAAATCAAAGGTATCAAAATGAATATAAAAGCGATTGAGGGCATTGGCAAACTCAGAATCTGAATTGAAGCCATCCAGAGTGACATGACTGTTCTTTGGATTCCCAAGGCCTGCTATCGTTTTCATGCTGGACCAAGCTGAACCGAGGTTATTTGCAGCCATCAACTTCTCTAGTTCTTTTTTGTAATTTATGTTTTGCTCTTAAAATTTCTATTTTCAGCTCTTTGGTAGCTACATGCAGATCAGAGGCTACTCCCTGTTTAAAAGCCAGTTTATTTTTCTGTATACTGGACCTGACGGATTTGGTCACCCATGGTTTGTTATTGGGATACATTTTAACTTGCTTACAAGGAATGGTCATGTCCCTGCAAAAGGCAGCATATGAGCATGTTGCATCGGCCAGTTCGTCCAAATGCTATGATATTCATAGTGTATTTGTGCGGTTGATCTTGCATGTTCCTAATACATTTGACTGTATATAATGATTTACAATAAAATGCAATGGCACATTGAAGTTAATATATTTCACAACAGCTTTGTGTAATTTTATTCAAGAAATGTAAGGATTTGCTGAGTAATATCTCATGAAAATAATCATGGAGCTAGAAGAGGTCACCAATAACCAGACTGCAGTGTGTTTTTGCAAGAAAGTTATGGATTTGCTTTAAATAAATGTCAAATATTGGCATATTAATCATATTTATTTTTCGCTAAGTTTAAATAGAGTTTTCTCAAAATCCGAACGGTAAAATCTCATGAAAATAATCATGGAGCTAGAAGAGGTCACCAATAACCAGACTGCAGTGTGTGTTTTTGCCAGAAAGTTATGGATTTGCTTTAAATAAATGTCAAACATTGGCATAATATATTAATATTATAAGTACTTTCATTTAAAAAAATCAAACGTCAGAATATCTTTATTATCTCTGGGTGACACCGTGAGGTACTCTACCATGAATCAGAAGTGAAAATGTTATAACTACGCACCATTTTGTTCTAAATCTATTCTGAAATTAGACACACATTTGCGCATGAATGTGATTTTCTATATCTTTTATTTTGAAGTTCTAAATCAGAACATCCAATATCGTAATAATGACCTTCTTTTATGTATTTTATTCATCATTCATACAATTCATGATTTTTCATCTAGTTAAATCTATAACTATAAATGTATTTAAAGACGTGTTTCGTCATATCTCGTTCACCGGAAGTTCGCTCTTTTTTTGAAGACAGTTTTCACACACTCGCACCGTAATGCCTGGTATATACGTGCACTGAAAAATATCGGGCGGGCTGGCTTTTCGAAGTGCAGGCTGGCTTGACTGCAGTAGACACACGCAGAGCACGCTGGACCAACGGCAGGCACACGCAGAGCACGCGCTGGGTATTCGGTGTATGTTCGTCGGCTGAGGTCTATCAAAAAGTCATTAAAGTCCTTCTTATCCTTCTTGTCCTTACGTAAGTGTTCCATTTGATATCAGCACTTCTCAGCGACGCAGTGCACTGCAGATTTCAGTGCACTGTATTGTAGTGTACTTCGTAAAGTGCGCAGTAGTAGACACAGCCGACTTTTGTCAGTAAGGTATTGACAAAAACTTTTGATTTTGTGTATATATATATATATATATTTATATTTATTCAGAAATCAGGATACAAGTAGACAATCGTGCACGGACCCCCTCAGCCTGATCATGTGTTCAGACCAGAGAGAGGTGCTTTAGCAGAGGGCGCGACGTCAAGAGGATCATTGTTTATTTTATTTGCACGTTCCTTTCTTTTTTAGAAAACAGTGGAAAATTTAAGTTAAAAAAATAATACAACATATTCAAAAAAATAATACAACATATTTGAGAAATCCTCGGGTTTTTTTTTTGTCGTTTTAGATATTTAGTTTTCGCCAGTCAACAAGTGATATGTTCGTCATGAAGGTGGAAAACGTTTCGTTAATGCCGTCGAAATCCTAAATTTCAATTCAGTTTATTTGTATAGCCCAGTTTCACAAATTACAAATTTATCTCGGAGTGCTTTACAATCTGTACACATAGACATCCCTGACCTTTGACCTCACATCGGACCAGGAAAAACTCCCAAATAACCCTTCAGGGGGAAAAAAGGAAGAAACCTTCAGGAGAGAACAGAGGAGGATCCTCTCCAGGATGGACAGATAGATGTAATGTGTACAGAAGGACATATTTAGAGTAAAAATACATTCAATGAATTTGACAGAGTTTATCAATAGTTCATATTTAGGCATATTCCACGATGGAGAGTTTGGAGACCTCCCGAGTGGAGGAGTGGGCGGAGTCCCAGCAGGGCAGTGGCACAGCTGGCGACAGGAACTCACGATCCAACCATCGAAGGTCCATCAGCAGATGGAATCTATGCCGTCTCATAGGGTCCGATGACCCCATGAGGCGTGAAGTCAGAAGGACTCCGGGGAGAAAGCAGAGTTAGTCATGTGTGATGGAGAGATGAAGATTCATCTATAGGAGAAAGAAAAGAGGAGAGAGGTGCTCAGTGCATCCTAAAACATCCCCAGCAGCTATAAGCCTATACCAGCATATCCAGGTGTGGACCAGGTGAACCTGATTCAGCCCTGACTATAAGCTCTGTCAAAGAGGAAAGTCTTCAGTCTACTCTTGAAGGTGGTGACTGTGTCTGCCTCCCGGACTGAAGGTGGAAGCTGGTTCCATAAAAGAGGAGCTTGATAACTAAAGGCTCTGGCTCCCATTTTACATTTTAAGACTCTCGGAACTACAAGTAGCCCCACATGTAGTGAGCAGCTCTCTGGTGGGGCGATACGGTACTACAAGCTCTTTAAGATATTGTGGCCAGTAGGGAGATTGGGGTCTGCTGGACGGTTTATAGGGGCGCACCCGCCACCCACATCCTGTGTCTCTGCCGGCGTGAGGGAAAGGGGATTCCGTACATGCCGCTCCGCGTCCTACTCACCTCCGTGGTATGTATTGGGGGGGGGGGGTCCTATTGGGAGGGGGTCATTTCCGCTGTGAGGTGACGGGTCTCTAAGTATTGTAACGGACTCAGAAATGTGACATGTACTGTTATAGTTAAATGTGTTTGTTAGGTTAATAGTTCGGGAGGTCAGTGAATGTCTCATGACCGGGGATTGGCAGAGCGAGGGAGGGGGCGGGGCGTCTAGCCGGGGGGAAGTGAGGCTACGGCGAGAGTGTGTGTGTGTGAATGGAACGTTATACCGGTGTTGACGGTTGGTTTTAGCATAGGCTACGGGCCACAGTAGCCTGTGTATTGTTCACGAATAAAGACATCACAGAAACCGGATAACGTCTCGTAGCTTTCCTGACCCAGGGTCGCTACAGTATGTTAGAATCAGGAACTTTGTCTCTGTTTTTTGCCTTTACGGTAATTGAACCGACGGGAGCAAATACGGAGTGCTACAGTTTGGCGCTGTGAGTAGGGTCCAGGGTTCCCCGTGGGCAGTGGCAGTTTGGTGTGCCCTAGTGCTGGAGAAGCAGGGCTGGTGAAACGACAATCATTTTGGAAACCAAGGCAGTGGGTCTCACGAAGTCTACACAGCTACAGGAGCGGGATCGTCAGCTGGAATAGACTGTGCAACCTGCAAAGATGGAAGACCTGCAAGAGGAGTTACGGGCCCTAAGGGAGAGGGTGGCGCGAGACAAAGCAGCTATACAGGACTTAAAGGACATTAATGATTCCCTGAGGGCAGAGGGTGACGAGGCTGCTGATACCAGACCCAGAGAGCGTGTCATTTATGTACCAAAAGAGAAAAAATGTCCGGTTTTCAATGGGGGGTCCTGTGCTGAGTTTTAAGATCATCTTTGATTCTGTGTCTAAGGACATTCTAGCCATTATAAACTGTTCCCTGCTTACAGGTATTTTCCCATCAGAACTTAAAACTGCCCTGGTGAGACCCCCCCCTGAAGAAAAGCAATTTAGATTCCTCAGTTCTAAACAACTTTAGACCTATCTCTAACCTTCCCTTTCTAAGCAAAATCCTTGAAAAAATTGTCTTTAAACAATTAAATAATTTCCTAGATGCTAACTGTGCCTTTGACACCTTCCAATCAGGTTTTCGCTCTAATCATAGCACAGAAACGGCATTAGTCAAGGTTGTAAGTGATCTCAGGATAAATGCTGACTCCATAAAACTATCTGTCTTGGCCCTTCTGGATCTGAGCGCAGCCTTTGATACTGTTGATCACAATATCCTTATTGATAGACTTGAAAATTGGGTTGGCCTCACCGGTCCGGTCCTAAACTGGTTTAGGACCTATCTAACTGGCCGGGAATACTTTGTCGCCCTCGGAGACCACAGCTCAAAAAACATTTGTATGACCTGTGGGGTCCCTCAAGGATCCATTTTAGGGCCCTTACTTTTCAGTCTATACATGCTACCCCTTGGTAGTGTAATTAGGAGGCAAAACATCGACTATCATAGCTATGCAGATGACACCCAGCTATATATTTCTGTAACACCCAACAACTACAGCTCTATTGATTGTTTGGTAAATTGCATTTCTGATATAAATGTATGGATGTCACAAAACTTTCTCCAGCTAAACCAAGATAAAACAGAGGTATTAGTCATTGGTGAAGAAAACGAGAGAGAGAAACTAACTGCACACTTAAAAACACTAGCACTTAACACCAAGCACCAAGCCAGAAACCTAGGCGTCATACTTGACTCAGACCTCAATTTTGAAACCCATATTAAAAATATAATTAAAACATCTTTTTATCACCTGAGAAACATTGCTAAGGTGCAACCGTTTCTCACCCAGGCTGACACCGAAAGGCTGATGCATGCGTTTATCACGAGCAGGCTAGACTACTGTAACTCGCTTTTGTCTGGTCTACCAAAAAAAGCCATTAATCGACTACAAACAATACAGAATGCAGCAGCGCGAGTCCTCACTAAAACAAGACGGAGAGCGCACATCACACCAGTATTAAAATCACTGCACTGGCTACTTGTTTTTAGAATAGATTTCAAGGTTCTCCTACTAGTTTATAAATCACTCCATAGTCTTGCACCTGAATATATAACAGACATGCTCTCAAGGTACACACCCAGTAGATCCTTGAGGTCCTCCGGCACTGAACTTCTAACAGTTCCAAAAGCCAGGACAAAGAGACATGGGGAAGCAGCTTTTAGTTTCTATGCCCACAACCTTTGGAACACTCTGCCAGAATACCTAAGAATGGCCGAAACGGTTGAAACCTTTAAACATGCACTTAAGACGTACCTCTTTGATCTCGCTTATCACTCACTGTATGGAACATTTATTTATTTACTTATTTCTGTCTCTTTTCAAGTGTTTGTACCCCCCCCCCCCCCCCCCCCCAGCAGCTGTCTCTTAGTTTGACGATAACTGTGCTGAGCAGTCCTTTATGGTGCCAGTGCGGTTAGTACGTAATTCCCTGTTCATTTATCTCTGGCAAAATCTGTCTTTTTATAAGTGTTTTGTAACTTGTAAAATGTATTTATTTAATATTAATGTACCATTTATTTATTTACTTATCTGTGTCTCTTTACAAGTGTTTGTAAATCCCCCCCCCCAGCAGCTTAGTTTGACGATGACCATGCTGAGTAGTCCTTTACGGTGCCAGTGCGGTTAGTACGTTTATTTAATTTTTTTTTATCTCTTGAAAATCTGTGTTTTTTACAAGTGTTCGTACCCCCCCCCCCCTTTTTTCTTTTCTACTGTGAGGCGCATTGTGTTACTTCCTTGTATGAAATGCGCCGTACAAATAAAGTTTGATTTGATTAGTGGTTTGATGAGATAAATGCAGTTCTTCGTTACCGTCATTTTGAGGATACTGAGAAGGCTATGTACATTTATGACCATTTGAGTGGGGAAGCCAGACAGGAGATCCGATACCGGTCTCAGAGCGAGAGGAAAGACCCTAGGCGCATTCTGGAGATCTTGAAGGAAGTGTATGGGCAGCCGGAGTCACTGACCAGACTGCAAAAACAATTTTTCGATCGGAGGCAGCGAGAAGGGAATCCGTCAGGGAATATTCACACGGGCTGATGGCTATTACGGAGGACATTAATCATTGCGACATCAAGCAGGCCTGGTGCAGCGACTTTGCTTTGCGTGATCAATTCGCAGAGAATGTTCGGGATTTAGCGCTTCGTAGAGAGTTAAGGAAGGTGATTCGGCAGAGGACTAGAACCAATTTCTTTGAGTTGCGAGGCGTTGAGGTGGGAAGATGGGGAGCCAGCGGGTGGTCAGAGTCGGAGAGGGGCAAGCTCATGTGAGATGGGAGTGTGTGCTGTGGAGTCCAATGCAGTTGGTGTGGCTGCTCTCTCCGAACCTGACCCACTGATGGAGGAAATCTCAGTAGGGGCGAGATCCCCCTAGCGGCACTGGCACTCAGTGGCACTTGCCAGTAGGTGCCGCAGCTACTCAGTGGCACCTGCCGGCAGATGCCGCAGCTAGTCAAAAGGTGCCGCAGCTAGTCAAAAGGTGCCAGCGGACAGAGGGTCGGCCAGGCGCGTCTGCGGCATGTCTGCGCAGTGAAGAGTCTGCGACGACTCAGTAGCAAGCTCCATTAAAGTGCCCGGACAGCGAAAGAAATTACTTTTATGATCAGAATGGAGGAGCTGCGGTTTAGCTAGCTAGATAAATAGCTAGCTAGATATATATATATATATATATATATAGCTAGATATATATATATATATATATATATATATATATATATTTATTTAGTGTTTTTGTAGACGCCTACTTACACTATTCAATAAGGTAGTGCTGTACATTACTGCTATACGATATATAAAAATGTTTGCTACTACTATGTTTCACTTATATACCATGATATTGTAACGTTATGGACTGACGACACGGAAACGGGCCGACGTTCTTAACCTTCTTTTATTGAACATCCACAAACAACGACGGCGAGCTCCTCTTAGCTCTGTAGCTCGAACCTCAACAACCACGGTTCCCGTCAACCACACTTAACTTCCGTTTTTGCGACAGGTTAACCCCGCCTCCCCTCTACTCCGCCAATCACAGACAAGCCCCCTCGACCAGCATGCATGGTGCCACACTGTGATTGGCAGCCACTTCACAGGGTCGCTACAATATGTATAATGTACCCGCCTTTCTTTAATAATAAATATATTTATCCGGGCACTTTAATGGAGCTTGCTACTGAGTCGTCGCAGACTCGTCACTGCGCAGACATGCCGCAGAAGCGCCTGGCCGACCCTCCGTCCGCTGGCACTTTTTGACTAGCTGTGGCATCTGCTGGCAAGTGTCACTGAGTGCCAGTGCTTAAACTTTAGACTAACAGTCGCATCTCCTCAAAGTAGAATTTCATGGAGGTATGACATGGTTAAAAATGTTTTTTATATATATGTATTTATTATTAAAGAAAGGCGGGTACATTATACATATCATGGTATATAAGTGGAAGGTAGTAGTAGCAAAACAATATTCAATATAGTAAAGCAGTATTGCACAGCAATATCTTATTGCATATTGTAAGTAAGTCTACAAAAATAAATTATCTATTTAGTTGTACACTTAGGCAATGAAGAAAAACCCCGCAGCTCCTCCATTCTATGATCATAAAACTGATTAACGGCAGCTGATCAGTCGTAACGACAATGGCTGTTCCACCCACAGCTTCTCCTGTCGCTAAATTGTCGCTGAGTACCGGCACCGAGCGGCACATGCCACTGAAGTGCCAGTGAGTTGCCGGTGCCAGTAATTGCACTCGCCCTCTCTCGCGCAATACCACAAGGAGCGGTTTTTGACAAGCAGCATTAAATGACAGAACACCGGCGGTTGGTTCATAGTGAAGTACAACACACAGCGTGAATATAATAATGTTTTAAAGATGCAACTATGACTCACGCGTTTCTGCTGCTCGAGTTGGGACATTTCAACTGGCTCATCAAGGAGCTACGTCAGATCATGACGAGGCCAGGCACGTTGCTCCTTCAGCGTCCAGCTCTCTGGCGCCCTCTGGTGGCCTAACGGGGTATTTCCCCGTGAATGTTGGCCGTCCTCAGTGACCGGTGTGTGACTCTTGTCCTCCGTCTCCTCTCACAGGGAGCAGATGAGCTGCAGGATGCTGCCGCTGCTCTTCATCCCGCTGCTCTTCATCCTCCCCTCCTGTGTCTGCGGTGAGTTCTCTCCCGTGTGGGTGAAGCCCTCCGGCCCTCAGAGACATGCAGGTGGGGTTTAAAGGCTGCTCTGCTCCTCCCTCTCCGTCTCCTCCACAGGACCCTTCGTAGTGAACGTGACACAGAGCTCCTATCAGGCAGAGGAGAACCACAACGTCACCCTGGAATGGACCTTCACCACCGACCCTGAACGCCCCTCTGAGTCCCCGGATGTCCAATGTGTTCTGTTAACTGATGAGAGGCCCATCAACTTGTTGTATGTTGAAGATGGAGTCCAGAACCCAGAGGTACAGGATGAACACTTTGCAGGACGAGTCCAGTGGGACCAAGACGTCCTCAGAGGAGGACGAGTCAGACTTCATGTGTCCAGACTCAGAACTTCTGACTCGGGTCAGTACGTGTGTGAAGTGTTCACAAGTTATGGGAGCAACTCTGGGAGGTGTCAGCTCAATGTCTCTGGTAGGTTGATTCAGTAGAACTCTTTCAATTCACCTTCTTCTTCTTCTTCTTCTTCTTCTTCTTCTTCTTCTTCTTCTTCTTCTTCTTCTTCTTCTTCTTCTTCTTCTTCTCAATGAATCATATTTGTTGCTCTCTTCACAGCAGTGAGGGATCGACCTGAACCCGAGACAAACGGACTCAATGGGGGAAGAGATTCCTCAGGGACAGAAAGTCGGGAACGGATCGTCCTCTACTGTAAACTGACGACAGTTCCTCTGGTTCTTCTGGTTCTTCTCCTCATGAGACTGATAAGATGTCCTACTCATAAGAGAGGAGACCTCTTTGTTTAGCCATCAAGGAGCTGTAGTTCCTGAAGAGAGAACCCAAGAGGACTGACGGGCCTCTGCCTGGAGAACCCCTTTAGAACAAGTCCTCAGTGAAGAGGGACTCCCTTCAGGATCCTCAGGCAGATGTTTCAGGGAGGGAGAATTCAGTCAATCTTAGTATTGAAAGATGTTGACATGTTGTTCTCTTTTTTATTTTTTATTTTAAAGTGTTACTGTTTTTTAATGTTCAATTCATACTGTAAAGGATTGTTTCATTGTTGCTGAAGGTGTTCCTGATGGTCATTCTCCTTCTGTATTTAGTGAACACTGCTATTCATAATAACGACCACTAGGGGAGCCCTTCACGTCTGCAGGTTAAAGCCTTGACCACCAGGCTCTTTAAATGAAACTGATGATCACTTTGACTTCATTTAATCTGTGAAACTTGTGTTTCATTGATTGATTGATTGATTGATTGATTTATACTTTATTAATCCCCAAGGGGAAATTATTTGTCAGGATGGAGGAATACAGCATAACATGAGGGGAGAGAGGAGAGAAAAAAGCCAACCCCCAGACTCCACCCCTAGAGGGGTACAGTGTGGGAGCAGGAAAAAAAACACCTCAGCACATAAGCACATACATTTTAAACATGACTTGCAACATGGAGGAGGGGGGGGGGAACCAAAGACTGGGTTATCTAAGCCCAGCCATTGGGGGAGAAGGTCACCAGCACAGACGAGCAGTCGGCCGACGACAGCCGAATAAACAGCGCCATCCTAGACCACCGTCACACTGGGGGTACGAAGCAGGCGAAGGCGTGGGATGGGGGTGAGGGTGGTTGAAGGTTTGTGTGTGAGTGGCCTGGTTTGCCGTCCTCCCCCAGGCCACAACACAGAGTTCTCAGTCCGCAAGATCGTCGTTGCCATAGAGATGGCCTTGAAAGGTCCTGGGGAGACAACAACAGGTGTCTGTGGAGAGGGGAAAGGAATGAGAGATTCTCACTCCAGCGATCTTCAGGGGAGGTGTTGTTCCAGTACCGGCCCCAAGGCCGAGCTGGTTGAGGGAGCCGAAAGCAGATACGGTTGGGATTGTTTGGTCTTCCAGTAGCTGCATTCAGTTTGCGCAACAACTTTCCCTCCATTTTCCTCCCGTTCTCCAATAGGTTTCCAAATCGATCGGGCAGCCTTAGGGGGCTTTGAGCAGCTGTCACCGTTTCCTTAATTTTCCGATAGCCAGGGCAGCGCCAAATCCAAACAGCAGAAATCCTGTAATCATAGTTCCGAATAGGTAGATGTCTTCTACGTCCTCCGCGGAAAGGGCAGCTAGGCACACGACACGCGTCCATCGTGTCACCAGCTGCAGACGTCCCGGCAGGACGGGCAGGTTCCCCCGAACCCGAGCTTCTCGTCAATGACGAGGAAGATGGTGTCAATTGCGTTGAGTGACCAGTTGATCACGTCCATGGTTTTTAGTTCGAAGAGCGATGCGGAGAGAGTCCCAAGTATAAGACAAGACAAGACATGACGAGAGGAGCCAAGCAGGGAGGGAAGGTCATGGGGAAGAGAGGAGAGAAAAATGCGACCGCCTTCACCGAAAGCCAAACAAGATGTGTCATCCAGGTCCGTTTACGTCTGTTTTCTCTTCTGTCTGGATTCTCTATGTACCCCATGCTCGGCTCTCTGTGGCTCTGCAGCTCCTTCAGCCACCGGCTGGTTCCTCTCCGCTGTCTGAGGAGAGGAACCACAAGTCCTTCAGCTGCGGTCAGGCTGCACAACACACTGCAGTAAATCACTGGAGATCCTGGCAAACTCAGCACTTTACTTTACTTAGCACTTTACTTAATTTTCCCCCTGTATATTTAGCATTTACTATTTAATTTTATATTTATTTTCATTGATGCTCTGATGTGCACTGCTGCTGGGATTTTTGAAATGTCTCTACTGTGTGACAAATAAAGGAATATATTGTCTATCATATTATTGTATAAACGATTGTTATTTCTGAAATCTGTTTCCTCTTCTGGTTCTGGTTCAACAAAACATTTCATTAAATCACCCAATTAAATGAATACACATTTTTTATGAGAAAATCCGGCTTATCAACAATGGTTGTTGGGGTTATCAACTAATATTAATAAATAAGAAAATAATTGTTTTAAACCCCTCCACGACCAACTAGAACCAGAAGGTGCACTAGCTAACTGGTTGCCGCTAGAGGGCAGCACATCACTCATTCATCCATATGGTCGAATAACCAATTAAATAAATAAATAAATAATAATACAAAAACATCCGACTTGTATACAAATGTTTTGACCGGTGTGTAAAAACGAATATTAAGCGAGAAGGGAATAATTAATTATTCCATCCTTATTGTGACGGTTGACGTGTTTACGTAAGCAACGTAAAAAACGTAAGCGACGTAAAACGTGAGGAAGGAAAGCCGGAAAGAAGGCGTTAGCTTCTCTCCAAGATGGCGGCGACCATAGACGACAGCAATTCCGTTCAGGCGACCAAGAGGAAGCACCTGGGGATCCCCGA
The DNA here is from genome assembly GCA_036178185.1 of Liparis tanakae. Taxonomy (NCBI): domain Eukaryota; kingdom Metazoa; phylum Chordata; class Actinopteri; order Perciformes; family Liparidae; genus Liparis; species Liparis tanakae. Next base: position 1,915,471 of record CM070111.1, on the reverse strand, counting down.
AGCCGTGTTCGTGGTGCGTAGAGGGCGACAGTAGCATGGGTTGTGCACACGGCTCTACGAGGAGGTTAAACCGTTGAAAACGGCCGTTTGTGCCGCTTGTAGCCGGTGTGTCGGCGCGTCATGCTGGCTACCAGCTAGTTAGCTTTAGCTAGCACGAGAGCTAACCCTACAGTGTGTGCGGCGGCTCCTCGCCTCCATCTGTGGGCATGGCTGCCTGTGCGTGAGCTGCTTTGACGCTTCATTTCTCATTTCAAGCGTTTGAGTTGGTACCTGTTAGTCCGCTCTGCGCATGCGTGTCTTGTAACGGTCGCTTTAGCTCTTTCTCCTTTTCACTCGCTGCTAATATTATAAGAGTTGAGATTCTCAACTTGGCTTAACGTGCTTAGACTTAAACTACGAGAAAACGTAAACATACGAAGTTATATATCATTAAAATGTAGTTAAAAGGAGACTCGGCCGGCAAACATTTGACTTTCATGCACTTGTTCATTTTCGGGTATTTTCCTTCCATTAAAAAGAAGAAAACAAGTTAAAATGTCAACATTTAAGGCATTAAACTAATTACTCTCTATATTTAAAAAGGTTTTACAGGTGATTTATGCAAATATTAATGTGTAAAAAACATGGTGATTTAAAGATTATATACATTTATGGCTATTCACAAAAGTAAGTGATTAAAAATCCTTGACTTTTAATGTCAACCACATTTATGCACATTTTAAAGGTTTTTACAGCCTCATTCATACAAATATTAATGTAAAAAAACATGGTAATTTCAAGAATATATACAATTATAGCTATTCAAGGCATTTAGTGAACAAAAACCTTTGACTCTTAATGTGACAACAGCATTTATGCAAATTAGCACTTATTATTAATTGTATGATACCAGAAATATTTAACATCACATTTGGATATTCATAAACCAAAAATGTCCCCCGACGAAAGCAGTTTTTAAGGGATTGTTATCAAAACGTTTATGTTGGATATTGATTGTAACAAAAGCAAAACTATAAGTAGATATATTGTTATTGTTGTTGACTCTTTCTGATTCTTCCAGGAGGATGTCGACTCTTTTTTGAAGCAGCCGGGCAACGAGACGGCCGACTCGGCTCTGAGGAAGCTGGACGAGCAGTACCAGAAATACAAATACATGGAGCTCAACCTGTCCCAGAAGAAGCTCAGGTAAACAACCGTCAGCTGCGTGATTCAACCCACCTGAGGTTCGTCTCTTATTCGCGCTTCATGCTGAGCGGCTGTTGGCTGTGGGCTCACCTATTGATGATATTATGTCATTAAAACTAGTTTCTTTATTCTGAATCACTTAATTTCCGAGAGGTCTTTACTCGTTAGTCGATGGAAGAACATTTATTATCAATTATTCGTCGTAATCCCACTTATTGACTGTCTCGGGTGTCTCCTCAGCCTCTTTTTTAAAGTTATAAGATGATTGGTGAAATAAAAACACGATGTAATGAGTTTTAATTGAAGCCCTGTTTTGAAATGTTCAACTTCTCTCGACTTACAGGTTGAAAAGTCAGATTCCACAAATCACACAGACGCTAGAAATCCTCCGACACATGCAGAAGAAGAAGGTGTGTACCGTCTAATTATTTTCATTGTGTAGCAGCTTATATTTTCTCTACTTTCATTGGTTGTTACTGTAAAGAGCTTTTAGATTTGGGGTCATGTGAATTATATTATGTGTCACATCAAGAACTTGACTTTTAAAGCTTTTAAAAAAAACTCAAGTAATCTCAACACGCGGCTTTAAAATTTGATTTTTTTTATCGAGAAATACTTTAAGGTTTGAATCTATATATATGTATATATTTTTTATTTTGTTATTTTAATTTATATATTTATGTGTGTGTGTGTATATATCAATAAGAAATATATATACTTTTATATACATATTTATTTAAATATATGTGTATGTATATATCAATAAGAAATATATATATATATATTTAAATAGATTTGTTTATTTATTTATATTTCATATATTTTTTTCATTTCACAATGATATTTAAGTCAATATTTCTGATGCGCTTCAAGATACATTTTCCTCTTAAATTTTGAAAAGGTCTTCAAACTAAATTCACTTGAATAATTAATTAGATGCATTAAAAAGTTATTTAAATACACACTTATTTATTTAAGTTTTTCATTTATTTCTCCTGCTGGAGCCGAATGTAAAATGTCTCAACTTCAGTTTGAATTGAGCCTAATAAAAACCATCGTCAATAACAATGGCCGCCCTTTGATGTTGTTGTTGTTGTTGTTGTTGTTGCAGGGGACCACGGCGCCCATGCAGACGCACTTCATGTTGGCCGACAACGTTTACTGCAAGGCGGCGGTGCCGCCCACCAACAAAGTCTGCCTCTGGCTGGGGGTGAGAGCAGCAGGGCCACGCGGCTTCATTGCATTACAGGGTGTTACAGCAGTGGCTTCTGGGTAAATTCATTCCCCTCCCCGGTCATGGAAAACCTGGAAAAGTCCTGGAATTATTAAATGGTCAATTTCAGGCCTGTAAAAGACCTGGGAAGAAGAAAAACACCTGGAAATAGTTTTATTTAAATGTTCATTTACGCTGAGTCACGAATATGCTCATCCGCCTCCTCCTCATCTTCCTCGTCCTTCTCTCCTTTCTCCTCCCCCTCCTCCCTCCTTCTCCATCCTCTTCTTCCTCCTCTCCCTCCTCCTCATCTTCCTTGTCCTCCTCATCCCCCTCCTCATCCTCTCCCTACGCCTCATCTTCCTCTCCCTCCTCCTCATCTTCTTCCTAATCCGCTCCCTCCTCATTTCCTTCTCTTTCCTCCTCCTCCTCTTCTTTCTCATCCTCTTCTTCCTCCTCTTCTTTCTCATCCTCTCCCTACTCCTCATCTTCCTCTTCCTCTCCCTCCTCCTCATCTTCTTCCTCATCCACTCCCTCCTCTCTTTCCTCCTCTCCCTCCCCCTCCTCTCCCTACCCCTCATCCTTCTCTCCTTCCGCCTCCTCTTCTTCCTCATCCACTCCCTCCTCTCCCTCCTCATCTTCTTCCTCATCCACTCCCTCCTCCTTTCCTCCTCTTCCTCCTCCTCCTCTTCTTTCTCTCCCTCCTCCTCTTCTTTCTCATCCTCTCCCTACTCCTCCTCTCCCTCCTCCTCATCTTCTTCCTCATCCGCTCCCTCCTCTCTTTCCTCCTCTCCCTACCCCTCATCCTTCTCTCCTTCCTCCTCCTCTTCTTCCTCATCCACTCCCTCCTCTCACTCCTCCTCCTCCTCTTCCTCCTCCCCAGGCCAACGTGATGTTGGAGTACGACATCGATGAGGCCCAGGCGCTCCTGGAGAAGAACCTGTCCACGGCGTCTCGTAACCTGGAGACGCTCGAGGACGACCTGGACTTCCTGCGCGACCAGTTCACCACCACCGAAGTCAGTATCCTTCACCGGAGCGCTGGCGGGTTGGTCTGTGGTTGTTGTTGTTGTTGTTGTTGTTGTTGTTGTTTCCACACTGATGATACACTAAAGTACACGGAAGTACGAGGGTGCTTTAAATTCATCAAGGTAATTTTAGGACAGTTGTAAAGTATTTATTTTCTAACGTAGTGAACCGGCCCTTTAAATACTGTTGCCAGGCAAAATAAATATCATTTTCCATTGTTTAATATTTCTATATTATTCAGATTAATGTGTGTGTGTGTGTGTGTGTGTGTGTGTGTGTGTGTGTGTGTGTGTGTGTGTGTGTGTGTGTGTGTGTGTGTGTGTGTGTGTGTGTGTGTGTGTGTGTGTGTGTGTGTGTGTGTGTGTGTGTGTGTGTGTGTGTGTGTGTGTGTGTGTGTGTGTGTGTGTGTGTGTGTGTGTGTGTGTGTGTGTGTGTGTGTGTGTGTGTGTGTGTGTGTGTGTGTGTGTGTGTGTGTGTGTGTGTGTGTGTGTGTGTGTGTGTGTGTGTGTGTGTGTGTGTGTGTGTGTGTGTGTGTGTGTGTGTGTGTGTGTGTGTGTGTGTGTGTGTGTGTGTGTGTGTGTGTGTGTGTGTGTGTGTGAATTCAAGAAACGTTCCTTAAGGTCCAGCAACATGTCGGCCGGCGTGTTTTTTATTTTTTAATTCCGTTTTGCGTATTCCAGTCGGTTCAAAGATACTTTTCATTCGTCTGAATAAGTGAGAACATAGTATGATGATTTGTGTTGCTGCTCCTCTGTTGTTGTTGTTCTGTCACTCCCTGCTCCCCTCAGACATGGCACGAGTCTACAACTGGGACGTGAAGAGACGGAGCAAAGAGAACATCCTCAAGTTAGCAGACAAGTCTTAATATCAGCAGACACACACACACACACACACCATCTTCTCGTCCATCCAATAAGAACAACAGGCCCAGGTCCTGCGTGTGTTTCACCCTCCAGATGTACGAGGGCGCTCGATTAACTCCTCGTGGTGATTAAATCAAACGCACTTCCTCTCGAGTCCAACTTCCACCGCTCTTGTTTTTTTCCTTCTGTTTTGTTAAAAGTATTTTTTCAAGTAAAAACTCACCGAACTTAAAGCAACGAGGCCGTTTGTTTTGTTTTTAATGATTCGCCAGATTACCCCTCCTCCTTTCCTCCTCCTCCTCCTCCTCTTCGCAGCTGTTCTGTCTGTATTTATTTGTCTCTCACTGTATTCATGAAACAACGAATGAAGTAAAGAAAGAACGTTTGTGTTCAGAGACGAGACGTGTGGGGCTCCGTGTGTGTTTGTTCTTCTGGACCGACGGGCTGGAAGATCTAATAACTTTAAATGGTTTAAATACACAAATACATTTAGACAGTAACTACATTTAAAGATGATGGACTACTGTCAGGCAAATAATTACACGGCATCATTTAGAAGAAACTATATATATATATATATTTACAAATTAAGTAATTAATTAAACCATAAATAATTTTTATGAATTACCTTTTAATATTTATTGATGGCTAAACATGAATTTGTAAACACTTGTATTAATTTTCCTGTTTTTATCGTTTAATTAGACATCAATAAATACAATTCAGTAATTATTTCTGTCACACTTTGTGGTCCATTCTCACTTCTTCCGGCCTGGAGCTTCTTCTTCTTCTTCTTCTTCTCTTTTTACAGTCTAGTGTCCTCAGTGCTGCCGCCTGGTGGCGGCGTGTGTAACTACAGGGGAGCGTGACGGCGCTGATGAGCCGGTTTTACAGAGGCTAAAGAAACCAATTCTCATTTGAATTATCCTCTGATGGAAATAATATGTAATAAATGATAAGACTTGATCGATTAACTATTAAAATTACTTTTTAAACTGATTAAATTAGAAAAATGTGGCCAATTGCATTATATATATATATATATATATATATATATATATATATATATATATATATATATATATATATATATGTGTGTGTGTGTGTGTAAATGTTCTGCCTTTATAACTATAATTAAGAAGATCCCGTTGACTGTTTGTCTGGGATTAAAGATAAACAACGGAAGTATGTGTGTGTGTGTATATATATATATATATATATATATATATATATATATATATATATATTTGTGAATTTATCTACATACACACAAACCGTCTTTTGATGAGGGATCTTGTACAGAATTAAAAGTATACATGCAGTGGTGTAAAATACTGTTAGAAGTAAAACTACATTAGCAATACTTTAAAAAGTACTCTGTGGTAAAATACTAGTGTTGTATATTATAATTAAATGTGGAGTTGGTTTAAACTGAAATATTGTATTCCATGAACAGTTGGACATGTCAGTGACGGGAATGAAGGTAATCTATTGCTTACTTTATTTATTTGAAGAAACACCGACTGTTTTTGATTGTATTCTTTTTTTTTAAGGCTTAAATACATTTTCCTAACAATAATCTTTGTTCTCATCATCTTCACAGAGAGGCGGAGCTGGGGGGGAAACAATGAAATAACAGGTAGAATGTGTTTATTTTTCCAGTCACTTTTTATTTATTTTTTAGTACATTTCAGTTTGTTTAGAGATAACTAGAGCAGAGGAAGAGGACTAGAGACGGTGTGTCTGTACAGAGCGTTGAAAAGAAGTGAAACGTGGCCGTTGTTGTTGTTGTTGACATTGCAGATGGCTGGCACATTGAAGACACGTTGCCTGGCGGTCATGAGGTGTTTGCATGTGCAATTTGAGATCAATATTCAAAACTATTGCTCAAATAATTTATGTTGTTACCAAAAAAAAGAAAAGTTCAGCCCGTTTTATTATCCTTTGATGAGCTAGTCATTTCCAACTGTTTTCAGTCTTTATGCTAAGCTAAGATTAGCGAGAATCAAAGTTTATTATCTCATTAGCATATTTATGGCGTGGATTAGCTCGAGTCCCAACCATCTGGAGGAAAAACATTTCCCTAGTAAGATAAATAAAATCTTCCTACCCTAAAAAAAACCCGATGCTAGCCTGTGGCTACCTGGACGGGAAACACAAATGCATCTTGGGAAACCGGTTGAGAGTATTTGGAGTCGCTCAGCAGGCCGAATGTTGGTTGAACAACCTTTAAAACGCCTCCGGGTAACGTTTTTAAAACGTAACAACAAACCTGAGGCTAATCTGTACACCTAGCTTCTGGTTAGCTTCTGGCTAGCTTAGTTTAGCAAACGGAGGTAAATGGCCTTTTAACATGTTTTATCCGAATGGTATAAAATCAAACTGTAAGTGCAGTGTGCGTTCATTTGGGACGCACTACTTCCTCGTAACATTGCACCGTGACCCTCAAAGGATTGTGGGTAAGAATAGCCAGAAAACAATACTAACACGCGGGGAGATGCGACCAAACAGACATCTTGGAGTTGTTTTTTGCATTCCGCATTCTGAATATTGTGTATCGGGGGCTCACTAAATCTTTTGTATGGCGTACTAACAATAAAGTAGTATGTACTACGCGTGTACGTCAAGGCAACAGGAAGTAAATGCTCTCGTCACAGAAATAATCCAGAAAATAATCCTATACTGTGTCATTTCTTTACATATTTTCTTCTTTACGTTTTTTCTGTGAAGACATATCCGACGGTAGACGTCACTAAACTTTCTGACGTTTTTTTCGTGGACACCAAATGACAAAAAACATGAAAAATGCTGCGTAGGAACGTCATGTGACCGACTCGATCGAGTGAGTGATGATTAGCAGCAGATTGCAAACGCAGGAGGTCTTTAGGGGTTAATTGATGCTCAGTTCACACACTGATCGAATTGAGTTGACTGGAATCAGCTGACGGAGCTTCGTTAGTCCCGACTCGGCCTTTTCACTCTCAAAATGGATCAAGAAGGTTCGTTTTTTATTTTATCCTGCTGAAATCTGTGAATACGACAATAATCTGAGAAATTACAGATGTTTGTTTAAATAGTGAACCGAGGTTTTCTTTAGATCTGACAAGCTTTCTGTGTGTTTCAAGTTAATGATCAAATCCAAACGGTCATTTATTTGCAGATTTGATTCAGGAACACATCAGATTTGAGTCTCAGAGCTCATGAAAAGCCGAGATGGGAACGTGATGTTTGGAAATATCTTTCTGTTCCCAAATGAGACGTCTGCTCACAGAAGGCGCCTCCAGCACCCGAGAACTTCCCAATTAACACATTGATGTGTGTGAACCGACTTACCCAGCAGAAAGATCCGCCTGTTTAATTTAACAAGTTTTATATTGTATTTGTATATTTAAAAATGTTAATTAGTGGTACCAGAAGGTGGATTTTGTTCCTTTTTTTTAACGTAGCCCCTGTTTCCTCGTCTTTATGATCGACGTGAGATATTATTAATCGTTTATTGAGACCACAAATAAGCAAAAATGAGTAGAGGATGTAAACAAAGCTGAAGGGAGTCGATCAAGCAGCCGCCGCCCCCGACGTTCCTGAACCGTCGGCTCCTAGACGTTGGCGAAGGATTCAGGAAAACCACGTGCTTCCTCTTCCCATTAGGAATAATGCAGCTTAAAAACAGAGGGATTGGACTATCGTTTGATTTAATTCCGTATCGCCTTCTGGATCGGAGCGTCTTTATTCATTCACACGTTTCTAAAAGCGACGACTCGGCGTAAAGATCTCACCTCCCCCCCGCTGATACATTCACGTGACGATAAGATCACACGAGCTGAACTCTTTGAAGAAAAGAAGGTGAACCGAGTGGGGAAAGAATGAAGCACCTGCAGGTTTCTCACTGTAATCATGAACTGCAGGGGGAAAGGCGTCGGATGAATCCATAAAACAGGAAAATAATAAATATAGCTGAGATTACAGCGAGGGTTTCATTAAGGAGTGTTAAAGAATGAACTGAAGACATATGCAAAACCAAATGTATAGAAACTCAGATCTACAACGAGCCCCCCAGGTGCTGCAGGTAGATACGGTACATTTAATTGCTTACTATGCTAAAAGCTTCCGTTGTCATGATGGTTGAACTGTAGTAAGTATGTAGGTGGATGACATAGAACATGATTATATTTGGTCCAGTGTTAATCTCATTAATGTAGTTCGAATGGGAATCTAGATTACGGGTTGACGTCGGTAGATGAATCACCCGCCTACGCACGGGAAGGTCGATGCTTCTCGAGAAAACAAAACACCTATTTATATAACGTCTTCTTCACGTGACGGCGTGGATCACTGAATTTTCGTTGGCTTTGGAAGAAACTGGAGTGAAAAAATGTCTCGGTGGGATAAATACCCACGAAAAAACGATGACTTTAAATACCCACGACGGGCAGAAGATGGAGTTTCCTGTCGTCTAGATCGGCTTTCGTAAAGGTCCTGATGTTCGGTTTGGAGTCGTTGTCGAGAGGTGGTGTCGATTGGCGGAATTTGGTGTTGCTGGGAAAGTATTTTGCGTCATTCTGAGGATTTTCTGAAAATGATCTCAACCATTTAGATCAACGAAGGGAAGCTCTTAGAAATGAAGGTACCTAGAACTGTAGTTCTATCCATGAAAGGTTCCTCTCAGAATGCTCTCTGGGTACGTACAACTGTAACCATCAGCCTTTCTGAGGGTGCTCTCAAGAGTCGGTTCTAGAGAGTTCTGCTAGAGACCTTTTTGTAGCACGAGGGATTGTATCTAGAACCCACCTGGGGGATTCTAGCAGGAAGGGTTACAACTCAAAAGTTCTCAGGTGGTTCTACCGAGAGCTTGAAGAATTGGAGGAGCTTCAACCAGAATTTACAACCCACAACAATCACGGCTCATAGCTTGAACAATTTCTTTGAACCCCTTATTCCACAGAGAACCCTCGGAAACCACTTCCTTCCAGAAAGACGTCCTCTCTTGTTTCTAAGTAGTAGAAACAGAAACGCCTCACTGTGTGATGTCATACAACTCAACCGCACCCTAAAATACATCTTCCAAAATGATCATACAGTCATAGTTTTGACAAAAACTGAACATGGCGTTGACCTTGGTTGACCTAGTACCCCACCGACTGAGTGTGTGTCACTCCTAGACGAGAATGCATCCAACGCTGCCTTGCAAAATCATATTTTGTTGCGTCTTCGTTGCAGTTGTCTTTGTTTGGTATCTGGAAGCTACCCAACACATCCAGAACACGCAGTTTCATAGTGTACGTCAGTATGCCGGGTACATCGACCCGTAGCACTGCAGTATATTACAATTAAAATGAAGGTTTGATGAGATATTGCGGCCACAAATAAAAAAAAATGCATGAAAACCACCTGCTCAGGACACCATGTGACGTCTGTGGCGGGTCGGGTCGGTTTCCTGCCAATCGGACTTTCTTTGCATGATTATATCGTCCGTGCATTGTGGATATAATAATAATTGTTCTCTTCTGGTCCCTCTATGTTTGCTATGCTTCAGAGAAACCTCCACTGTGTTCATCTTTTAATGGTCCCAAAAATGAGGCTCCGTATTTAAGGTGGACTTGGCTGTTGAGATGCTTTCTGGCTCCGACCCTCCCGTTAGTCCACCTTAACAAGTCCCCAGTTCAAAGCATCCGCCTCGGTCAGTTAGGCTGTACACGTCGTCTCTTCCCACTTAAAGAGTCGATGAGGAACTGGAGGAGTGACGATGTTTTCTCATAGGTTGGCAGAATGATAGAGGATTCAACCACGTTGTCAATTTCATTGAAATCTTCCCTCGTTAAACACGTACAGGACCTCCGGGACTCCTCCATTGACCTCACGGCGTAATGTCAGAGAACCACGACTCTTGTCGTCGATCCTCGCCGACTGAACTTCATTCGAACGGTTTGCGCTCGGAAGATGTTGGACGCCAACGTAAAAAGGGACCGTTGGGTATGTGATCATGTAATTGCATATCGGAGGAGAGGAGGAGATTAAAGAAGGAGTGGGAGGCGAGGTGAACGGAGAGAAGACGGATTGGTCTCGAGTTACATTGTTTGATTGGCTAGAAACCAATATGGATCCTTGTTCGAAGGCCTTTTCCAAGACGTTGAGGAAGGGATTTCCAAGCAGGGAGTAAAGGAATTGGAATCATGGGCGCCCTC
>CM070111.1:1885000-1900000 GCA_036178185.1 Liparis tanakae | reverse complement strand
TGTGGCCGGACCCCAACAGACGGCAGCATGCATGAGCCCACTTGGGCACAATCGTGTTTTTCTGTGTTTACAGTCGTGTATTGTTACCTTCGCATTGAAAATGCAGAAGGTAATATTTTGGCCGGCGTGTATTTATTTATTTGTGAATATGTCCGTCCGTCCGTCCGTTATTCGTCTAAATCAGACAAAACTGAGCCGATTCTGATGAAACTTGGTGGGATGATTGGTCATGACCCAAGGAACAATCGATTAGTTTTTGGGAGTGATTGGGTCAAAGGTCAAGGTCAAGGTCACGAAAAGGTGAAAAACGTAAATGTGCCTCTGAATACCGAAAGATACGGAGATCTGGCCTCCAACGACTCACCAGCCTCAGGAAACACATCGAGGTAAATTAAGATTAATCCCATGAGCCGCAACGTTAATGTTTAGTTATCATAATGATCATAAACCTGTTAATATATCTAGTGTTGCCCTCGGGATTGGAGTAAGATAAATATTTGGCAGGAGAGGGGGGACAGGTGTGTCGGGTTGTTTTACGCATGTACGTTAAGCTAACGTTCCCTAGCTATCGGAAAGTAAATGAGACAAGTATCGTGAGTGCAGCAGACCGATCTCTAGAGTTAATGAGCTGAAGAAGTGTGGACAGTTGGGAGAATACAATGCTAATAATTACAACATTATTATTATTTGTATTATAAGAGTGACGGTGCAGTAATGCCGACGATATTGATGTGTGACTGTTGTGTTTAACTACAGAGATACAACACGTGCATATTCACAAATCAACTGTGGATGCATGGAACTAAATGTATAAACCTCAATTAAAACTATGTCGTACTAACCTTTAGGTTGGGGTCCTGACATGTTAGGAAGTGTTATTAATTCTGTCATGTATATAATACTCTCACTTCATTTCAGGAATGGACTACATCAAGCAGCTCATGGAGGAACCCTCCCTGCAGCTCGGGGATGCCACCAGGTCCAGTTCATCTGATGAAGAGGACTTCTTCTTCGTCATCTCAAGCCAGACAGCAGCAAACAGCTGGATGGAGGCGTGGCCTGTGCATCACATCAGTCCTTCCCAACTGAGTGCTGCCGTCTTCTTCTTCTTCTTTGAGGTTTATTGGCGGTTGGCAAACAACTGTTTGGTGCATTACCGCCACCAACTGGTATGGAGTGTGGATCAGGACGTCTAGACTTGCCCTATCAATATTTAACACTACTAAATAAAATAACAAATGACAAAAACAACCAACATCAAACACAATATAACAAAACAACACGCACATATATACACATACATACATACATACATACACACATACATACATATATATATATATACACATACATACACACATACATGTATATATATATATATATATATATATATATATACATATACATACATAGCTTCAACAAAACAAATCAGAACTACCCAACCAAAACGAACCAACCTGACTAAATAACCTAGGGCTCATATTCTCTCAATAATCCTGGTTATTCTGAGATACTGCAATAGTGCTTTATAGCACCCACTGGAGTGTCCTTGCAGCACACCCCGTAGCCGTTCAACCCAGTGTGTCCAAATCTCAGCCTTGAGATGACGGTTTCCTCTCTCCTGTTGCCTCCTGCACATCTCATTCCCCCCACTTTCCTCTGGACTCTGTACAACCACCGCCCTTTCCTGTCCTCCTCCCATTGTGAGTGCTGCTGTCTGTGAAGCTGAACACACCTGTACCTGCACCAGGGCCGGTGAGCGGCTCTTCATCGTCGCAGGACTCGTCTTCAGCCCCAGAAGAGACGCTGACATCTGGTCATTTAGAAAATCAACTTCTTTTGAAGATGAACAAGACATTTTTCAGTTTCAAGTGATGATTCTGGTCGTTACTTTTGGTGCTGCTTTTTTTCTGTGTTAATTGTGTTTTTATATTTGAGTAATTTCATAGTATTCATATATTGCTAAATTCATATTAGCTCATACTCTTTGTTCATGGCGGCCTAAACAAATAAACTTCATAATTCTCAAAATTCGGACACTTTGTTTTTTTATTAACAGCATTTACTTTTACTTTCAATACTTAAGTAAATGTAATATCTTAATATACTTGAGTACAATAAATATCAGATACTTTTACTCAGTAGTATTCTCATAGGTGACTTTTTACTTGAGTAATTTTCCCAGTGAAGTATCTTTACTTTTACTCAAGTATGGATTTTAAGTACTTTATACACCATTGAGTACATGTCAGATACTTTAACACTTTTCCTCAAGTAGTATTCTCATAGGTGACTTTTACAGTATCTTTAAACTCAAGTATGCTTTTTTTCCATCTCAAATATACTTAGCTGCTATACATATATAGCCTAACAATATATATATATATATATATATATATATATATATATATATATATATATATATATGTATGTATATTGTATTTAAAGCCTTCAAAGTGGTCCAGAATTCCTCGTTTCCTCCTTCCTTACCTTACGCCGAAGAGAGAACCCTTTCTGGTTTAATGGTTCCACCCAGAACCCCAGAAGAGAGAGAACCCTTTCTGGTTTAATAGTTCCACCTAGAACCCTGTCTGGGGGTCTCCAATCCTTGGAGATCTCTTTCCACCCAAAAGAGGTTCTATTGGATGAAACGGGTTCTCAAAAGAACCCTTAGTTTGACATGATGTTAATTCATGCTGTAATATAATAACTTGTCCTAAAGGGTCCATTCTGCATACTTCTATACTATTTATAGTATAAATAAAGAGTATACCCCTCGTGGGGTCGGGTTGCAGCAGCTCGGCATCCACGCATCAGGGGCCGAATCCCCGGTGAACAGCAGTGCGTCCACGCCGGGTCACGTGCATTAAAAACAATATATATATATATATATATATATATATATATATATATATCAAATAATTATATAATATATATATATATATATATATATATATATATATATATTTCTTATTTGTCTTCATGTTAGGCTTCATGCTCTCTGGTGTGGAGCCGAGGATTTCCTTACATCGTGTTTTAGTCCCTCCATATGTGCATATCCTGGTGTTGAGTCCAAACCAAGATGGACTTCAAACGTCTTCTGGAAATGGTTTCTTTTCATTTTCTTCAGGCTATTATTAGACCAAAGCACAACGGGCCCGACGTGAATGACCCCGTGTAAGGCTTCTCGCTATGATACATAATATATATATATATATATATATATATATATATATATATATATATATATATATAGATATACATACAGACTGTGAATGGTTAAAACAGCTTACTGTGGAGCAGCGGGGGCGTTCAGGCCGGAGTGGATGCTCCTCGCGCTCAGCACCGGGCCGGCCTGGGCTCCATGGCACCGACGGCTCTGCCTTCAGAAAGCCCGGAGGAGGACGCTGAGCAGCGGGTCCGGCAGTCCGGCTGGAGGGGCGCGTGGTTTCCTGGTGGATGTCGGGGCCTCCAGAGCGAGGTGCAATACGATAAATTCAGAAAAGAAAACCCGGATCCGGAGCCTCGAGTTAAAGCTCGTGTGCTGGCCGAGGCGCGTGGACGGTGGACGTCTTCCCCCGGCGCGGGGGGGCTCTGCTGTCAGAGCGATGGGGGGTGGGGGGTAGGGAGGGGGAATCCCTGCACGGTGTACCCCTCCGGTGCTTCTTGCGGTGTGTTTTGGAGGCTGCTGATGAAATGGCAGCAGCAGCATCACGCAGCGCCTGACTCATCCCGCATCAGTACCACTGCCGTAAAGCACCGTGGAGAGGCGCAACACTGGAGGAAAACCAGCTCGGACTGAGGGTCTGGGGGGTTGGGGGGAGAAATAATAATAACACTTTGTATAGTTTTATTATTGTTGTTATTATTATTATTATTATTATTATTATTATTAGATTTATTTAATAATGTAATACAAATACCTGCAAGTAAATACATAAGTAAAGGTAATATATTAGAAAAAATACACGCTCTAGATTAGGTAAATATATATTTTAATGTATGTTTTACTATGTTTGTTTGTTTGTTTCAGTGCAAGAGGAAGCTGCACACTCACTGCGCCAGTGCGCCGTCCTTGTGCGCACCCTCCAGTGCGCAGACACGGAACGGGACGAGCTGCCGCCGCTGGGAGGTGTAGTTCTTCGTTTTAATTCACGCGCAGCTCCGAGCCTCGCGCGTTTGTCGTGTTTTCACAGATGTACACGCAACAATACAACTCTTAACAAGTTCTACTTCACGTTATGCAGTTTTACTGCGTTTCTAAAGCAATTGAATACAAACAAAATACTTATTTGTATAATATTATTGCACAAATAAATGAATAAAATACAGTTAATACAATTTATTTGACAGAACATGGAACAGGAGCGCGTGCCACAGCCACGTGATCCTAACGCCTTCATTAAAGCGCAGGTGTACCTAATCAAGCGGCCACGCGCACACACACGCGCGCACAGACAGTCCGGGGGCGTGGTCGTCCAGACTGATGACGGTCCTCTCCCCCTCGGACCAGAGGAGGCGATGCGCGCGCGGACCGGGGCTCTAAAAGTCTTCTTCTTCCACATGGATACGACGGCGCGTCAAAAACAGCGAGTTGTAATTTATACTTTTCATCATTAGACACTTTTTGAGCTTCTGACGGAGACTCAATGTCCCATGAACACTTGCGGGGACGGTAACGATGACACCACGACGAACTGAGCCGTTGTTGTCTCTGCGGGACTCAAGAGTGACGCAATTACGCGCATTTTACGCAGTTCGTATTTCTATAAACTTTACTTAAAGAGTTATTTACACACCGTACTTGTTTATTTAAGCGTCACACATCACACGTACTCGGTGGTTCAATTCCCTCCATTTCACGCGGAACCCATAATTGGAGACCTCAGCTCCAGCGCGCGCGCGCTCCCTCCGTCGTGTCCACCCGGAGCGGTGAAATGCAGCGCGAGCGCCTGCTCAAAGTTCTGGTGATCGGGGACCTCGGCGTGGGCAAGACGTCCGTGATCAAGCGCTACGTGCACCAGGTCTTCTCCCAGCACTACCGCGCCACCATCGGGGTGGACTTCGCCCTCAAGGTGCTCCACTGGGACCAGAGGACCGCGGTGCGGCTGCAGCTGTGGGACATCGCCGGTGCGTAACTGGAAATAAATAAGAATCATATATGTGTATATAAAAGAGTAGCTTGTATTCCCGCGTGATTTGCATATTATTTGTCATATATGACTTTATACTTCCCTGTTTAAAACGAGTCTGCAAGCATTAGGTTGTATACGTTTCTGGAAAACTGCCATATAAACCGGATCAAGATGAAGCTTTAATTCACTATTTATGAAATAGTTTTCAAGTTAATGCATATTCAAAGAAAAAGTCCTCATCGTCTAACTTAATAATGCAATGTGTTATTTTCGTGGCTGTGGGCAGTAAGTGGTTTTCCGTGACTCACATTTACTGCCTGTTTTATGCTGCCTGCTGACTCCTCACTGTACTGCTCTCACCCGGCCGCTAGGGGCGCTAGAGATAACACAGCTGGTTGCATTTCACTGACCTCCAGCAGCTCTGTGGCCAGAAAGTTGGGGCAACAAACGTGAATGCTATACTTTTATTGTTTGGGACCTGTTGGGGCAACCTGCATTCTCTGTCCTGACCACCAGGGGCTCCTCTGGTTGTTTAGAAGTCTCTATAGTGACTCTACTTCTCTTGATGTCTTCCCTCAGTAAACATTGTAAACATGAGTTTATGTCTCAGTCTCTAGTTTCTAGTCTTCTTCTATACAGCATGATGTCATCATTTATACTTTATGGTCATCTAGAGTCACACAGACCATGAGAGTCGGCTTTAGGGGCGGGGCTTAAGGTGATTGACGTTGACCGTTGGCAGATGATTGTCGTCAGAAAGAGATAACTGTCGTGTGGTTTGTTGTACTTTTAGGTTGTTTTGCATATGTTATTAGCTACAGCCAATGAGATAAAACTTTACAGCCCATGAAAAAAATAGGGCAAATATTTTAGATGCGATACGTTTGACAAGGTGACCTTTTTGGGACTTTTATTTTGAAAGGTTCTGTCCAGGTTGGAGGCGTAACCCTGTCGAGCAACAAAGGCAAAGAATATATTGATGGTGTAAGGAAGACAAAGATAACATCTCTGTGTCTGTGTGTGTGTGTGTGTGTGTGTGTGTGTGTGTGTGTGTGTGTGTGTGTGTGTGTGTGTGTGTGTGTGTGTGTGTGTGTGTGTGTGTGTGTGTGTGTGTGTGTGTGTGTGTGTGTGTGTGTGTGTGTGTGTGTGTGTGTGTGTTCACTGACTCGACTATTTGAACATCATGTGGAGGAAGTTAGTGTCCAGAGAGACTTATTCACACACTTACAACTCCAACAGAAGATGCATTCTTCCACACACACACACACCCACACACACACACCTTTTAATTTGTATTTAGTTAACAGGAAACAATGTTTTGGGGGGGGGGTTTTCTCAAGAAAATCTTCTAAATTCTAATATGTAAAGGACATTACGTGTTTCATATTTCCCTCCTTCTTCTTCATCTTCTTCTTCGTCCTTCTACTTCCTCCTCCCCCCCCCCTCCTCCTCTAAAGGGCAGGAGCGCTATGGCAACATGACCCGTGTGTACTACCGGGAGGCGGTGGGCGCCCTGGTGGTCTTCGACATGACTCGGCTGTCCACGTTTCAGGCCGTCCTCAAGTGGAAAGGAGACCTGGACTCCAAGGTGGCTTATGAGGACGCGTCGGAGGAAGGGAGGAGGATGTGTGACACGTCATATCCATGTTATCTATGAGGCGTTTCATTCTCAAACACGCTTTTGTCCCTGAGGAATGTTTAATTTGTTCTTTCCTCTCGTCTCTGAGAGCTGATATCCCTCCACAGGATTTATTACAGTTTTCTACGTTTTTTGGCAGTAAAAGTCACTTTATTGTCTCTTTAAACAAAAGGAAACCTTCCTCTTTAAAAATGCAACAGAAAACATTCAGGACCAGAGTGAATGTGTCTGAACACACGGGAACAGGGCATTAAATCTCAGTTGAAACCTCCACTGAATCACAGCATGCTGATTATTGATGCGTTTAAAGTGTTCGTCACTTTAATGTTGCAGCTGGCTACAGCGGAGCTCCTTTTATTAACTTTATAAAAGTCTGTGTAGCTTCATCCATAATCAGTCAATGTACTTTATTGGAGGATTTATAGATATTTACATCGATGTTCTGCAAAGAAAGTAGCTTACGCGTTAAGACGTCGTGTGAGTCGGTGTCTGATTCTCGGCCGTCCGCCCGCGTCAGGTGGCGCTTGACAACGGGACGCCGGTTCCAGCCGTCCTATTGGCCAACAAGTGCGACCAGCGGAGTCACGGCTTGTGCCCCAAGCTGCCCAAACTGGAGAGCTTCTCCCGGCAGCACGGCTTTGTGGGCTGGTACGAGACCTCCGCCAAGGTAGGGCGCGACCCCCCCCCCCCCCTTGTTTGTTTGTTTGTTTGTTTACCTCAACATTAAGTGGGATCTGTTGTCTTTCTCTTCTCTCTCATCACTGCACTGACTTTCAATCTTTTGTCCTTTCGACCGAAAATAATGACTTCAGTTCTCTTTTATCCAGTAGTTGTTTTCTCTGATGCATTAAGCTGTTAGCCCTTGTAGCCGTTAGCCTGTGTAGCCATTAGCCCTTGTAGCCATTAGGCATTGTAGCCGTTAGCATGTGTAGCCATTAGCCCTTGTAGCCATTAGCCCGTGTAGCCATTAGCCCTTGTAGCCGTTAGCCCTTTTAGCCGTTAGCCCGTGTAGCCATTAGCTCAGGTAGCCGTTAGCCCGTGTAGCCGTTAGCCCGTGTAGCCATTAGCCCGTGTAGCCGTTAGCCCTTGTAGCCGTTAGCCCTTGATATGTAGATGTGTGTGTGTGTGTGTGTGTGTGTGTGTTTCGCTGCATAATTATGATAACACACATTGTTGTTTGTCATAATCTGATCCAGTGGTAGATGTTGAACAGAGGAGGCCCCAGTACTGAACCTTGGGGGACGCCATGTCACGCTCGTCAGCTCTGAGGTGTAATTGGCTACAGACGCAAAGTGTCGTCGTCCCTTTTGAGAGTCTGGCGCCTGTTTGGAACCGTAGAGCCAACAGAATGTAGAGATACCCGAACGAGACTGACGGCACTGTTAGCCAATCAGAAGCAGCAGATCCTAATCCTCCGTCCCGGCTTTTATTAGATTCAGCTTGCTGGTCGTTACCCTTCTATAACCCTTCACCCCTCTCTCTCTCTCTCTCTCTCTCTCTCTCTCTCTGCCTCTCTCTCTCTCCAGGACGACACCAACATTGACGCCGCCGTCACGTGCTTGGTGAAGAGCATCCTGGCCGCGGAGGACGAGAGGGCCGTGAGGGACGCCGCGTCCACCGCAGACACGACCAGAGAGGACGTCCTGGTCCTGCCCAGCCTGGACTACAGCGAGAAGGGGAGGGCACCCAGGGGGTGTTCAGGGTGCCCCTCGCTCCAGCCCAGGGACCAGAACCAAGACCAGGACTGATGGGTTTGAACCAAGAGGCTGGCGGTAGATTTTACAAATGTATTTCTTCAAAGATGTTTGTTATTTCATTTTGGGGATTATTATGAAGAATCCATAACATTATACTGTAGTTATTGTACTTTTATAATAAATGGAGTAAAACATATTTTTTTACTTTAAAAAAAAAGATATTTTAATGTTTTATGGAAATTAATGTTTATGTGAAGATATTTAAATATTTAAAAAAAAAGCTAAATAAATTCAGTTCAATACACAATTGTTTTCAAGATAACTTCAGTATGTTGTCTGTCTCTTCTATTTGAATAATGTAGTTGTGTTACTTTCTTTTTTACCGTTCCAGATGCCACTTTAATTTCTGTGTGTGGACAAACTGGGTAAACTTTGTCTGTGACCCCGCCCCCTTCAATTGAGGAATGGATTTCATTGGCTTCGGGCAGCAGCTCAGAGAGAGAGAGAGAGAGAGAGAGAGAGAGAGAGAGAGAGAGAGAGAGAGAGAGAGAGAGAGAGAGAGAGAGAGAGAGAGAGAGAGAGAGAGAGAGAG
Organism: Liparis tanakae; assembly: GCA_036178185.1. Classification (NCBI taxonomy): domain Eukaryota; kingdom Metazoa; phylum Chordata; class Actinopteri; order Perciformes; family Liparidae; genus Liparis; species Liparis tanakae. The sequence continues at coordinate 1,890,937 of CM070111.1, read as the reverse complement.
AGAGAGAGAGAGAGAGAGAGAGAGAGAGAGAGAGAGAGAGACCAAGACAATCGATATCATGATATTTGAGAACATAACTGCATATTCTGTCTTTCAAAAAAATACCCAAAAATGTGCTAATGAAAACCATGTGTCGTGCACGGGGAGGGCGTGCACGTGGACACAGCGGAACATTTCTGGGAACTGAACCCTCGTTGGCCCCGTTTCCTCCACTGAGGTTGCATTTCTTGTTTCCTTTCGTTTCTGCTGCATTTACAGTTTTCTGTGTGTCTTTCCCCCGAGCACACACGCACGCACACACACTAGATTTGTCAAAACGTGTGAAAACAGGGAAACCAGATGAACACGTGTGAGGTCGATAGTTGCTGATGGAAACACGCACGCACTTTCGGCGTGCACGAGCGATCAGAAGGACGCGGTCACCCTCATGACGTCATGTCATCACCACCGATACTTAGTTCACCTGCAGCTGGAGGCAACCTGCAGTATTTATCACCCGGATGGGAAATACTGCACACACACGCACGCACACACACACACACACACACACACACACACACCGTCTCTTATTCACGTATGCACTCACACATACACTCTTTTACTCACGCACAAACACACACTGTCTCTCTCTCTTTCACGCAAATACTCTCACACGCCCAGACACACACACTCTCTCTCTCTCTCACACACACACACACACACACACGCATGCACACGCTCACACGTGCACTCTCTTACTCACGCACGCACACACACATGCTGTTCTTTCTCTCTCACACGTACACACACTCTCTCACACACTCTCACAAACACAGACACACGCTCTCTCTCGCACACACGCACGCGCTGCAGAGAGAAAAGCATCTATCTGTCATAACTCAGCCACCTCAGCCGGAGTGTGATGTGTGACGTAATGCACCGTGACACACGGCTGTAATCAATGCAGAGCACTGATCCCTCTGGATGGGGCCCGCGGGCGGGCTTTTATAATCACGCTTTATAAACCCGCAAAGTGTGTGAACACGCATCCGTGTCCGGGTCTGACGGTCCAGCGGGGCCGCGCGCGGGGTGCCGCACCAGAGGTTTCCCCACTGGTCTTCTCGGCACACGGTGTTCCATGTAGTCTGGGAGTCAAACAAGGACACGCGCCGTCTGAGGAATAATTTAATACGACCTTAAATGTGGATCTGGAGCAGCACGAGAGATGAGCTCGTGAGAGAGAGAATGCAGCCGGGGATTCAAAATGTTATTATTTTTATTTATTTTAAGGAAAAAACGTATTTTTGACGTTAAAATATGTGAAATTTGAGACGTTTGTTTCATAAATTCCGCTCGAATTTAAATAGCGGCACCTTAAAGGCAACACTCACTCCTAAAGGTCTCGCCCAATGGACTGAAGGGGCGTTCGCGAGCTGTAGGAAATACTACAACTAAGCTAAGACCACATGAACAATGTACAGGAGTAATAAAACACTGGGTTTTAATTTGACTTTTGTTCTTTTTTGTCGATAGTTCTTAGAGTACTTTAGCATTTGATATTAAATATATTAAAACATTTGACCTTAGCTACCATTGTCTTTGTTTTATTAATGTTTTACACTGGAATGGGACTGTGTTGCTTTCCTTATTGTTTTGTGATAATAAAAAATATATATTTTTAATTAATAATTATATATGTACATATATATATATATAATCATAAATATTTGTGAAAATTGTTTTTATTCTTAAAATAATTAGGATAAAAAAATTCTAACTGGTGGTAAATTATTATTTTGTAATAATAATAAAAAATATTTAAAAAATATTCATAATTATATATTTATATACAGATATATAATCTTTTTTTTAAACCGGTTAAAAAAAAGAAAAAGAAGAACCATTGCTTTATATTTGTGTGTGTGTGTGTGTGTGTGTGTGTGTTAAAAGCAGTGTGTGTGCAGCGTAAACTACTATAATATATATTTACAGGTATAGTGGGTGTTACTGTTACAGGGTGATTAAATGGGGCTTTTTTCTAACACCGTGTGATGATGTGTTCAAGTGCAAAAAAAAGAAAGAAACAAATCCGAGCCCAGCAGGGGCCCCTGAAGGCAGCACAGTTGTGAGATCAGCTGATTTTTTTACGCTGCCATTTTGTCCGGCAGAGCAGCAGCCAGTCAACCAGCCAGTAACGACAAACCGCTGGCGAGACTTTTCAGACAGCAGCACCGGACAGGAACAGACTAAACTACCCCCCCCCCCCCCGAAACAGCCCCGCGAGCCGCTACGGTGGACTCGCCAGCACCGACTGAGCCCGGACGACCGTTAAAAAAAAAGCGAACCAACCGTCGTTTTTTTTTTTTTTTGTTGGTAGTTGTTGTTGAACTTAACGGCTCCCTCCGCCGCCTGCGGCAGACTCCCACCCGGGGCTCCGGGAGCTCACCGCCGCTAGCTGCTCGCCCCGCGAACACCGGGGGAGAAGAAGCCGCACCTGTCCCCGGCTGTCAGCGACACTTTAACCCCCCTACCTCCACCCCCCCCCCCCCACCCCCCAACGGCTGGAGCCTCGAGACGATGCGCCGCTCGACCCCGGGGGACTTCTTCACGCCCGAGGGGTGTTTCTACCCCGCGCTACGCCGAGCGACCAGCTAGCCGACGCGGGTCCGCGCGAACGAAGTCGACGTGGAGGAGGACGAACTCGAAAATTCATTTTTTTTCTTTCTTCCCGGGAGAGAAGGAGGAATTGTTGACGTTCTCCAAGCTGTGATTTCACACGGATTACTTTTTGTTTGTGTGCGTCTGCGCGTCGCCTCGTCCCAAGGTTACGAACAGCCAGACACGTTAATGATGTTTATTTGTGGCCAGAAAGTAATTCACAGTGTTTACAACTTCCACGGCGGCGTCGGGACTCTTTCCTGGTTCGAGCACCGCGACGCCAACATTAGCTAACACAGACTAGCGCGGATTAGTGTTGTGTTCACGTAGCTAGATAGATAGTCGGATATAGCTGTTGCCAAAACATTTTTTTTAACAACAATATTGCAAATCAGCTGTTGATTGTGGGTTTCATAGTTAAACCAACCCACATAAATATATATACACACACAACCCCCACTACTAGTGATTGACATCACTGCAGGCTACACCAGGTTTTTCCACGTACCTGAACACAACAGCGGGGTGTCTGATAGCCCCCCCCGCCCCCTTTTATACCTCCACTTGACAGGGAAGTCACGTTGAGTTGTGTTGCTCCCACATCGTTATTATATATTATATATATACATATATAAGTAAAGACGGAGAGATGTCGGGACAGTCCATCACGGATCGCATCGCCGCGGCCCAGCACAGCATGACCGGGTCGGCCATCAGCAAGGCCGTGTGCAAAGCCACCACACACGAAGTCAGCGGGCCCAAGAAGAAACACCTGGACTGTGAGTGTATCCTGCTTCCTTGCTTCCTTCCCTCCTTCCTTACTTCATTTTTTGAATGTGTTTAAGAGGCTGTCAAATGCAGCATTACACTGCACCTGAAGCTCTGACACACACACACACACACACACACACACACACACACACAAGGTTTGGTAGAATAAGGAGTTTTAACATTCATACGTCAGCTTATTAATCCATGTTATTATTCATCAAGTCTTGATTATTAAGGAGATGACGACGCTTCACGAAGTTCTCAAAACGTCTCGACCAATAACCGAACGTACGATTTCTTTCTTTAAAGCTACAACTAACGATTAATGACTTTTCAAATGTAAGAAAATCAACGTCATATAGTCTTTAAAACAAAAAGGCTGCAATTCACTTAAAAAAAGGCTTTATCCATAAAACGTCAGAAATACTTTCAGCTCCACACGACTCATTCAAATTGCTTTAATTTAGCTTAATTTACTCTCATATATGACGTCTAAAATAATAAATCCACACAAAAGAGAAAAGTTTGATAACGAACAAACCGTTTGATAACGAAGAAACCGTCCAAAACGTAAATATAATAGTCTTTAACTATATAAAAGAGCGAAAAGCTAAATCCGACCCTTGGAACAGCGAAGTCGTCTCTGTATTTCGCTCGATGTCCGACTCTCATCGAGAGATGAGCCCCGAAATATGGGAAGCAGTCAGCACTTCTGCTCCCTCCGGACCCCTCGTGACGGGCTCCGATAAAGTCTGTGGTTACGTTATTATTTTAACGATATGAAATCTGTTAGTGCAAGAAAAAACTAACAGACTCTGAAACACGAGAGGTTTTTATTTAGAGTCCTCGGTTAAAGAAAAGCTCCTCCGACGGGTTATTGTTGGAAGGACATGAAGGCCACACACACACACACACGCACACTCGGATAAGGACTCGTGACAGAGGCAACCTGACCCAGGTCTTTCATCAGGAGGGACAACATCATATTTACTTTCCTTGTGGCCTTCATGTTTTTTTTGGGGGGGGGACCTCTAGCATAGCACGCATTCCTCAATCTCGGTCTGACGTTGTCTCGAGGCTCCCGGCTGTCGTTGAGTCACGCTGAAAGGTGGCGGGGATGAAGAGAACAGATTGGATGGATGGAGGAGGAGAAGAAAGACGTTTATTAAAAAGAAGAGCGAGCGTTTGGGTTTCGACATCGCAGCGGAGGAATCCGCTGAAGTTCTGCTTTCCGGGAATGTTTGATCGATGCTCCGGCTCAATTGCCTCACATCCGTCACCCCCCCCCCCCTCCTCCTCCTCCTCCTCCTCCTCCTCCCGGCTGCTGAGTCGTGTTGTCTCTGCTCTCGTGAACTTGGCCGGACCCTCACAGCCGATCTGCCGCGTCGGGCTTAATCATTGCCGGGTATCGATTTCCCTGCGAGCGCGACGACCTCTGTGCCGCAGGAGGGGGGGGGGGGGGGGCAGGTTGTCGTGTAGTTTGTGTGTTGATGATTTCCCCCTGAAGGCAACATCGGGGGCCGGCAAGTTGAAAGTGCTGGGGCGAGAGGGGGGGGGGGCGTCATTCGCGTGATTAGCGTAGCCGCGAAGTGTTTTTCCATCGCTACTCGGTCATTACTAGCCAGGTGTGTCGCTACTCGGTGAACAGGTGACCCCCCCCCCCCCCCCCTATAGGTTATAGGTAATCAATACCCAGCAGCGAGTCGCTCCGTTGGCGTTCGTCGACGTTTCTCAATTTTCATCAACTATAGTTATTTGATTTAAATGTTGTCGCTGTGAGAGGAGAACACGTCGGCACCCGGACCCATCAGACTCAGTCTGTTGGTTTCAGGTGTAGCTCACACACACACACACACACACACACACACACACACCCCGCTAGCGGCCGTGACCGTCTAGCGGCACGCTGTGAACGATCTCACTGGCATATTTGCATCTAGACCCGATAACCAAATAACCCCCGACAGACAGACAGACAGACAGACAGACAGACAGACAGACAGACAGGCAGGCAGACAGACAGGCAGAGGCCTCTCAGCGCCGCCTGCCGATATTAGGGGGGGGGGGGAAAGGACTAAAGCGGCGTGTTTGGCGTCACGACTCGGCGTGGTGGAATGTGGCGTCCTGCGAGCGCACGGGGCGAGAGTTACTTTATGAGCAGCTACGAGACACACACACACACACACATGAACACACACACACACACACACACATGAACACACACACGCTTCAGGAGGCCACTTCTCTCCACCTGGGCCTTATTTGAAACGTTCGATTTGTTTCTCCGTCTCGCGGCTGTTGAGAGAAGTTGTGACATTTGAGCCCCCCCCCCCCCCGTTGCCATGACAGCAAACCGGGCGGCGGATGGACTTTGGCCGTCTGGCGGTGAAGCGAGTTGTTCTCACACGCCTTGTTGACGCCGGCCCGCTCGCCCAGCCTTTTCGCCGTCGGCCATGTTGAGAGCCATGGGGAAGCAATGAAAACAAACCTCTTCACGGGGAGATTCATGTGTTCCTCCTGGGGCTGCAG